>PVKM010011790.1:0-17526 GCA_004027735.1 Carollia perspicillata | reverse complement strand
AATAATCTTGGATGTAGGTCCTTGCCTTTCATGACTTAGAATACTTCTTTCCAGCCCCTTCTTTCCTGTAAGGTCTCTTTTGAGAAATCGGCTGACAGTCTGATGGGAACTCCTTTGTAGGTTACTGTCTCTTTATCTCTTGCTGCTTCTAGGATTCTCTCCTTCATTTTAATCTTAGGTAATGTAATTATGATGTGCCTTGGTGTGTTCCTCCTTGGGTCCATCTTCTTTGGGACTCTCTGAGCTTTCTGGACTTCCTAGAAGTCGATTTCCTTTGCCAGATTGGGGAAGTTCTCCTTTATTATTCGTTCAAATAAGTTTTCCACTTGTTGCTCTTCCTCTTCTCCTTCTGGTACCCCTATAATTCAGATATTGGAACGTTTAAAGATGTCCTGGAGGTTCCTAAGCCTCTCTGCATTTATTTGAATTCTTGTTTCTTCATTCTTTTGTTTGGTTGGTTGTTTCTTCCTTCTGGTCCACTCCATTGATTTGAGTCTCAGTTTCCTTCCCGTCACTGTTGGTTCCCTGTGCATTTTCCTTCATCTCACTTAGTGTAGCCTTCATTTTTTCATCTAATTTGCGACCAAAATCAACCAATTCTGTGAGCATCCTCATCACCAGTACTTGAACTGTGCATCTGATAGGTTGGCTATCTCTTGGTCGCTTGAAAGTATTGGCTCTGGGGCTTTCATTTGTTCTTTTGTTTGAGCTATAATTTTTTGTCTGGTCTTGGCTGTTACATATGAGGGGCGGAGACTTAGGTGTTCACCAGGGTAGGGCAACCCAGTTGCTGGGTGGTGACACTGTCTGTGGGGGCGGGGTCAGAGAGGGAACACTGGCGCTTGCTCTGCGCTCTCTCAGATTTCGGTCCCTTCTGCCGATTGCCACAAGCAAATTGGGCCCTTCTGGTGCTGATTCTCGGGGGGATGGTTTTGTGTATGTTCTAGAACCCTGTGGGTCTCTCCAACGAACTCTCCTGTGAGGCTGGGAGTCTCTCCTGACACCTCAACCCCCACAGGTGTTTTCAGTGGGTGTTTTGAGGCTTTATTTTCCAGCGTTGGGGCCCTGGGTTGCGTGGTCTGTCTTGCTGCCTGTTTTTGCCTGGTTTATCTGCGCGCGAATGTGTGATTGTGTGACTGCGGTCAGCCAGCCACCTTGCACACCTCACTGGGTCTGCTCGTTGCCTCCCCGTGCCCGGAGTGTGCCAGCCACAGCTTTTTCCTGCCTCGACCCCTCTCTGCCAGCTGCCAGCTGCTGACTCCGCCCCTCTTACCGGTCTGGATGAATGGTCGTTGTACTTCTGTACAGTTCAGTTTTCTGTCAGTTCTGGTTGTTGGTTTTTTTTGTTTCTAAATTTTTGTAGTCCTTAATTTTGGTTGTGTGAGGAGGCACAGTGTGTCTACCTATGCCTCCATCTTGGCTGGAAGTCTTCTATTTTTAAGTTTTTGAGGAACCTTCAAACTGTTTTCCATAGTGGCGGCATCAATTTGCAATACCACTAACAGTGTGTGAGGGTTTCCTTTTGTCTGCATCTTTGCCAATACTTGTTGATTTTTTTATCATAGCCATCCTGACAGGTGTGAGGTGATGCCTCATTGTGGTTTTGATTTGCATTTCTCTGATGATTAGTGACGTTGAACATCTTTGCATATGTCTATTGGCCATCTCTAGATCTTCTTTGGAAAAGTGTCTATTCAGGTCCTCTGCCCTTTTTTTTACTCAGATTGTTTCTTTTTTGGTGTTAAGTTACATGAGGTTTTAAATATATTTTGGATATTAACCCCTTATTGGATATATTATTGGTGAATATCTTCTCCCATTCAATAGGTTGTCTAAACTAGGTCTCTTAGGCTAGGCAGTTCCTAGGGGGAACCAATGACTGCAGAAATAGAAGTAAGGTAAGCTGGCAGGGGAAATTGGTAAACTGGTAGTCAGTCCTCTGGGTGGGGGAAACTGATACATATTGGTAGTCTGCCCTTCCCTCCTGCTGTAACAGCTCCTTTAAAAAAAAACAACATTATTTATTTTTAGAGAGCAAGGAAGGGAGGGAGAAACAGAGTGGGGGAAACATCTATCGGTTGCCTCTCACGTGCCTCCAACTGGGGACCTGGCCTGCAACCCAGGCATGTGCCCTGACAGGAATCTGGTTTGCAGGCTGGCACTGAATCCACTGAGCCACACGAGCCAGGGCTTCAGCTCCATTTTTTCCTTCCTCTGTCTCAATCCCAGGTACAAAGAGCGGCACCAGGTACAGTTGCTGGGGCGAGGCTTCATTGCAGGCATTGACCTAAAGCAGCAGAAACGAGAGCAGTCACGTTTCTACGGAGACCTAATGGAGAAGAGGCGGACACTGGAAGAAAAGGAGCAGGAGGAGTGAGTGGTCATGGTGGGGTGGTGGGGCAGAGCCCAGAGTGTGTAGAAGGGAACTGAGGAATTCCTTATTTCTGTGGTCCTGCTCCAGGGCAAGACTCCGCAAACTTCGTAAGAAGGAAGCCAAGCAGCGCTGGGATGATCGTCACTGGTCTCAGAAGAAGCTAGATGAGATGACAGACAGGGACTGGCGAATATTCCGTGAGGACTACAGCATCACCACCAAAGGTGGCAAGATCCCTAATCCCATCCGATCCTGGAAAGACTCTTCTCTGCCCCCACATATCTTGGAGGTCATCGATAAGTGCGGCTACAAGGTAAGGGGGCGCAGATTGGTCCAGAAGACCAGACTTTGTTCCTTGATGGATTGGTGCCTTCTCCGCCAGGGGCACCAAGGTGACATTGTCTGTTCCTTTGTGGTGGCAGTATTGGCCTTTGGTGATTGTGTTTCTTATTCCTGTGAACGGTGTTCGCTGTTTCCCCGTTGTGCTGGCATGTGTGCCCACTCTGTCAGTGGTAGCCCGGGTGGTATGTAATTCTGCCTTTACCCATTACTCTCTCTGGGCCACTACAGGAGCCAACCCCTATCCAGCGTCAGGCAATTCCCATTGGGCTACAGAATCGTGACATCATTGGTGTGGCTGAGACTGGCAGTGGCAAGACAGCAGCCTTCCTCATCCCGTTGCTTGTGTGGATCACCACTCTTCCCAAAATCGACAGGTGGGGTTACCTGACACTGGTTGGAGTGGGTTTGCCTGGGTAGGAATATTGAAAGTGGCAAATGAGTGTTTGGTTTTCTTTTGAAGTCTGTAATCAGAAGCCTCTTCTATAGTCTGGGTCAGATATTAGAGAATACTGGATCATAATATCAAAGAGGTGTATGATTTTATTGCTCGCAAGGACCACTCCCTGGGGAGCGTGGCTCTTCTGGAGCCTCTGATTTTTGAGGGAGATCATTGCACCCTCTTCCCACCAGCCTCTGCATTCCCATAGCCGCCCTTAAGTGTGACTTGGTCTTGCTCCTGTTTGCGGTTGGATGGGAAGCAAAGCTCGTGAAACTGTGGGATGCCCCATTTACCACAGGATCGAAGAGTCAGACCAGGGCCCGTATGCTATCATCCTGGCCCCCACCCGTGAGCTGGCTCAGCAGATTGAGGAAGAGACCATCAAGTTTGGGAAGCCACTAGGCATCCGCACTGTGGCTGTCATTGGCGGCATCTCCAGAGAGGACCAAGGTTTCAGGCTGCGCATGGGTTGTGAGGTTTGTTCACCTGGCTGGCAGCCAGCCCGCCGTTCTGGCTGTTCTGTTTTGGGGCTCTGTTTCTAGTTCCTGCCTCAGACATTCAGTCAGCTGAAGAAAAGGGCTGGTCTGTGCAGATGAGCTATTATTATCGAGAACTTTTATACCAAGGATTGTGCTGTGCACATCATTAAGTCTCATAGTTACATGAGAGTGGACAGGGGACTCTCCATTTTACAGATGAAGCAGAGGCCCAGGTTATTGACTCGTCCAGAGTCAGACATAGCTGGCAGTGGGCAGCACTGAGATCATATTCAAACCCTGTGCTCTCCGTCACTCTGCCACACCGAATCATTGGCTTTGTGTGTTGCCACCTTTTCAGGATGGGGGAGGAGAGCTTTGTATAAGAACTCTGATATAAGAGTTGGGTTTTCTGCAGGCTTCTTAATGTAATCATTTTATTTAGTCTGTCTTCCATCTAAGAAAGTTCCTTTTGATTTGCCGCCTCCTCTAAGTCCTGTATCCATTCAGAGACCCTGTTTATTCCTGAAAAAAAGTCCAAGATAGCAACAAGTGATTTTATGTCAGTTCTTGGACCCTTCACTGCCAAACGTAACTAGATGCTGGGATCCAAGCTCCTTAGCATCGGGGTTCTATTGTCCAAGTGGGTGGATAGTCCACAGAAGGGAGAAGAAGGGGGTACCCACTGGGGCTACATGTGATTCCAATGTACCCCCAGATTGTGATCGCTACCCCAGGACGTCTGATTGATGTGCTGGAGAACCGCTACCTGGTGCTGAGCCGCTGTACCTACGTGGTTCTGGACGAGGCAGATAGAATGATTGACATGGGCTTTGAGCCAGACGTCCAGAAGATCCTAGAGCACATGCCTGTCAGCAACCAGAAGCCAGACACGGATGAGGCTGAGGACCCCGAGAAGATGTTGGCCAACTTTGAGTCAGGAAAACATAAGTACCGCCAAGTAAGGCTGCTTCCCTGGGCTGGGAAGAGTCGGGCAGGTTGGCAAACCTGCTTTAGGGCCCTTCTTGCCATAGATGGTCCTAGAGCATGTGTTTCCAGAATGGCGGGGCCCCCCTAGGTGCAGTCTTCTGACATCCCTAACAATAGAACTGTTTAGCTTAGCCCTGGAAAAGTGGTCCCAGACAGTCACGGTGCTGCCTACCGCAGATGGTAATGAGTGCTCTCAGCCCTTCCTGTCGTCACAAGATGTCAGGTACAGGTACTGAGGAAAGAAGTGGGACGGCAAAGGACACATTCCGAAGGTGGTGGCTGTGAGAGTTTATACTGTGGCTCACTGCAGATTCTCAGCTTGGGCTGAGCTGCCTGTGGTGGTGGTGGGGTGTGTGAGTGTGTCTTTCTGGGCCCGAGGCTGAGCCTCCTGTTTTCACAGACGGTCATGTTCACTGCCACCATGCCCCCAGCCGTGGAGCGTCTGGCCCGGAGCTACCTTCGGCGGCCCGCTGTGGTGTACATTGGCTCTGCGGGCAAGCCCCATGAGCGCGTGGAGCAGAAGGTCTTCCTCATGTCGGAGTCAGAGAAGAGGTACAGGGGCAGCTGAGCTGGGGCGGTGGCGCAGAGGGGGCTTTTCCAGGGTGAGTGGCTGCTGGAGGGCAGTTGTTCTGCTGTGTTGAAGAGCTGCTGTTTCCTCTCTCCTCTTCCCAGGAAAAAGCTGCTGGCAATCTTGGAGCAAGGCTTCGATCCACCCATCATCATCTTTGTCAACCAGAAGAAGGGCTGTGATGTTTTGGCCAAATCCCTGGAGAAGATGGGGGTGTGTCTGGCAGGGAAGGGCAGAGTTTGTTCTCTTCAGTGCTGCTTTCTGAAATTAGAGGGGCTCCCTAGGTCCGTGCTTTAAATTTTCATCCGATTTAGAACTTCCCCAGTATTGAACCAGTCAGGGCCAGAGGGAAAGGGGAGGTTTGGTGGAGACGAGGAGGACTGGGTCAGTCGCTGTGACTGTCCGTCCCAGCGGTGGCAGCTGGAGCTCTGCCCTTGGGTCTTCCTCCAAGCAGCCTGGGGCCACGGAGAGGTTTGAGATGCGCATCCTGGCAGGATCTGAGGATGAGGAATAGAATGGGTCGGAGTTTGTTGTGTTTATGTGTGTTTGGGAGAGGGGATGTTGTGGTCAGGAGGGAGATGTGGATCAGTATCCTTTACTCCTGAATGGTGTTTGAGGGTCCTCTCTACTCAGTGCTTTAACTTCCTTGAACTTCTTGGTCCCTGTTTTTCACCCGCATCCTCTTTGACTGCTGCTCATGTGTCTGGCTCCACATCTCACCCCTGATTTTACCTTTGACCTTGCCCTGGCTCTCTCTGCCACGCCACATCTGGTCTCCCCCACCCTTTCTTTGGCTCCCCTGTCCTCCCCATACCTCCACTGCACTCTTTCTTTCTCCTGCCTCCTTCCTCTTCTCCCTGTTGCTCTCTGAAACCTGCCCTCTCTGTCCCTGCTTCCTCTTAACTTCTGTGTCTTTCTCCGTCTCGCCATTCCCCCAACAGTACAACGCTTGTACGCTGCATGGTGGGAAAGGCCAGGAGCAGCGAGAGTTCGCACTGTCCAACCTCAAGGCTGGGGCCAAGGACATCTTGGTGGCTACAGATGTGGCGGGCCGTGGTATCGACATCCAAGATGTATCTATGGTGGTCAACTATGACATGGCCAAAAACATTGAAGGTAAGTGGGAGGAAAGCGGCTGCAGTCTGGGTGAAGGGAGACTCCTTGTCTCTCTCCACGTGAAGTCGGGGTGCTGTGCCGAGGAGGCCCCGCCGCCACGGCTCACAGCCCCGAGTCCAGGATCGCTTGTCCCAGTGAGCAGAGCTCCCAGTCTATCTCACAGGGAGTGTTGTCCCGTACCTGGGGTAGCTGTCTGTCTTCAGAGTGTGGGAAAGAATGGAAGTGGGAAGAATCGCCCCTTTCAGTCTGTGCGGTAGGGGGACCCCGTTAGTAGTGGTCGTGGGGAGAGCACTGTGGGCACTGCAGGCTCAGGCAGCGGGGGTTCTACTTGCTGCCTGTGGAGGGGTGGGGAGGAGGACGTCTTCAAAGGAGAGGCTTCAGACACTGCTCACCAGGCCACCTGGCCGGGTGCCCTGAGTGACATCGCTTCCCCACCCCTTGCCCAGATTACATCCACCGCATTGGCCGCACGGGACGAGCTGGCAAGAGTGGTGTGGCCATCACCTTCCTCACCAAAGAGGATTCTGCTGTGTTCTATGAGCTGAAGCAAGCCATCCTGGAGAGCCCAGTGTCCTCCTGCCCCCCAGAGCTAGCCAACCACCCAGACGCCCAGCACAAGCCAGGCACTATCCTCACCAAGAAGCGCCGGGAAGAGACCATCTTTGCCTGACACAGGACCCTTCCCACGGGTTTAAGGGCAGGCTCCGAAGCCTGTTCTTCAGGACCCTCACAGTCGTCTTACCAGGTCCTCACTCTTATGGGGGCTTAGGAAACAGACTCCTTGGCCTGGACCCTCCCATTTGAACGTGTGAGTGTGGGCTGTGAGAGGAGGGAAGCCCTGCAGGAGGCAGGGAGAACAAATTACCATGGGTTTTGGCCCAGCTCTGTGCCTCTGGCGGGCACCGGGACTGCACTGGGTCATTGGCTCTTTCCAGTTGTGGGGCAGCCAACTGGCAGTGCCCCCTCGGCTGAAGAGAAACCTGCCGCCAGGCGGGCACCACCGCAGCACAGACTCAACTGCATGAGCTGCAGCCGCGCGCTCACCCTGGGGGACCCCGGCAGGGGCTCTGGCACTGTGAGGGTCGTGGACCCTGGACCCTTACGGTCATTTTGATAGCATTTGCCTTTTGGGATTATAAGACGAACGGAGAGCCTTGTTTCTAGAGCTGGGCACAGCCCCTGTGCCAAGGGTGCTGTGCACTCCAGGCATCCCTCGCCCGGGAATTTTTCTAGTAGGTGTGGGACAGGGTGAGCTGGCTGTGTCCATCCTGAAGTCGCCGAGTGAAACTTGTTTTCTATTCTCTGAAAAGATGAGTTTGTATGTTCTGAGAATAAATACATGAATATTAAGGCTGTGTCTGGTCCTAGCTAAATTTATCTCTCATGGAACCACAGAGAACAGGTTTAGGAATGAAAAATGTAAAAAAAGGCTCATCCAGAGCACAGCCCAGGGTCCCAACTGATGGTCCGAGTCTACAGGAGGCCCTCGGCGGGAGGCAGAAAAACCGTGGAGAGCAGCACCCTAACGCCGCTTTCCTCCCCTTCTTCAGCCTCACGTGGCTGTTGCTCTGGCCTGCACAACCTCTGGGGAGCTTTGGGTGGGTGAGGAAGGAAAGCAGTTGTGAAACTGGCAGGCGCGGCACCGTTGGGACCACTCGTGTGCCCCAGTGCACTGTGCTGGCTCCCCGGTGTGGGGTGTGGAGAGGGGGCACGAGTCCATCAAGCAGGGGTGAGCTGGGCCCAGCAGGGGTAGGTAGTGGGGAGGCTGCCGGGCTGGTCCCCCCATGAACACTGCCCTTCCATTCTTCCTTACCCCGCAATTTGTTGTGGAGTTCAAGTTGCAACTACTAGGGCCTGAGGCAGGGACAGTGGAAAGCTGCGGTTAAGCCTCTTCCCCACCTCAGAACGAATCTTTTCTGTGCAGCTGAATGTTGCCCTCCAGGCACCTGGGCGTGAGGGGTACTCCTGGGGGTGCCTGGAAGAGCAGTTTCTTCCCCGGCTCTCCTGTTTCCTTTTCCACTCAGCGGGTCCTTCGTGAGAGAACGGAGGCCAGAAGACTTCTCGGCCTCCTCCAGACGTGGGCCACACAGTGAGGAACCGGCCGCCTGAGCCAGCAGACAGAACAGGAGCCTGAGGGGCTGTGCATGGTGTTTATTAGTGATGACAGTGAGGTGGGGCAGGGTCTTGTGGAGCATGCTCTGTAGGTCACACACTAAGCCATAAGGCAAGGGTAGCTGGACAGACAGGGCTTCTGAGGGCTGTCGGCTGTGTCCTGTCTCTCCCCATCTGACCCTAACGTAACAAGCAGCAATGAATGAGGGAGTAAATCTGGGGCCCATATGCCCCAGGAGGCATGAGGACCAAGAAATGACAAGATGCAAGAGCAAAAGGATGAGGGGGGCAAAGAGGCCCCAAAGCAGTTCCATACAGTCTCTGCTACACATGCCCTCCCCAAAACCCCAACTCAGGTGGGCTCCCGTCCACCATTTGGCTTGACCATGCTCCTGGTCCCGGTCCTCTGAGATGTTAGGAACATTCCTGGCAGGGTAAGGACAGCCCTTCCTTTCCAGAGCTTCAGCTGCCAGACCTTCGGCCCCAGCCTTGCATGCGGGTGCCCTGCCCAGCCGAAGGATAGGAGTGCCACGCAGCTGGGCTTTGATTGTCTCTTCTGGTATGTGGCAGTGAGGTGCGCGGAGGCTCTCGGACCCCAAAGCATAACCCCTGAGTCCCCTGACTGTGTGTCTGCCTCAGGGGCCTTGTTTCTTCCTCACGCCTTGTTGCCCACACCACAGCCTCTTCTCACTTTGAGGGGGCATCCCTTTCCTGAGTCTGGTGGGAAGGTCCCTGCTAAGGGGATCCTGGCCTGAGGGCACTGCCCAGTGGGGCAGCTTCTTGTGCAGGAGAAGAAGGTGCCAGGGGAGCAGCACACACAGCTAGTACCTGGAATGGGAGCCTAGGGGAGTCTCTGCCCAGGAGGTAAGGGGGCCCCCTGCTTTTCCCAGAACCTTGGGACCACAGGCAGCTCTGGGGCTAGGCAGGGGGCAGTGGGGGCTGGGCCTAGTGCCAGCCTAATGCCAGTCTAATGCCAGCCTGCCTGAAGTGGGTGCCCCAGCCAGCTGTGCCTGCGCCTGCCAGGGTAGGGCAGCAGGAGGCGGTCAGTAGCTATCCTTGGCCCAGGGCCGGTTGCGCTGCCAGTTCCGGTCATTGTGGTTGTGCTCCGAGTCCTGGGCGAGGAGTCGGTCTTGGGGGTCGTGCCCATTAGCACTAGGCAGCCCAGAGGTGTGTTGGCGGTGAGGCTGGTACAGGTCCTGGTAGGCGTCTGAATAGTCATCCTCCAGGTGGTGGGAGCTGCGCTGTGAGGATCCTGTCCAGGCTTGGCGGGAGCTCTCGCTGGCCTCATCGGAGGGCATCAAGCTGTCCCGCTCGAGGGGGGAGTGCTCCTCACCGCGCTCCCCCAGCAGCTGCTGGTTCTGGGTTAACACAACAGCTCTAAGAGAGGCAGTGGGGACCTTGCCTCGACCTCCCTCCCACCTCTACTAGGATGGGGGATTCTTCCCCCTCAACCCTCAGTTCCTGGGTCTAGGAAACAGTGCAAGGAAGGGAAGTATATTGGCATATTCTTCCTCTTAAGATAAAGAAAACTAGCTTGCAACTCCTGCAAAATTCAGGCTCTGCCTTCAAGACAGACCAGAGAAAGGTTTGAGAGTGTGTGTGTTTTCAGCCCTAGAAAAGTAACCTCTGATAACCCATCCTAACGATTTATCCCCTCATCGGAAGTTCCTTAGCCCATCTGCCCTGGCTCTGTAAAGCAGAGCTGAGTTCTCTGATCCTCCGGCCTTCAAACTGGAGGCCAAATACAGCCTTTGGGCAGGGTTAGGGTTAAGCTGGCTTAGCCTCAGCAACAGTGGCCAGGGCAAACGATTACCTGAAGTCCAGGGATGGCGCTGGGAGGGCCCAGACGCCCAGGGCTGGGGGCTGGGTGGTGTGTGGCCCGCCAGTAAACCTCCAGGTACTCAGCCAGGTGCTCGCAGGCATCCTCCAGCTGGTTCTCATCCAGAATCACATCGAATGACTCCTGGGCAGGGAGGGAACAGGGGAATGTTGGCTTCCTCTAAGCAGCAGTAGCCCATGCTGTCGCTGCCCCAGCGCTGGGAAAGCAAGAGCAGGCATAGGAGCACCCGCCCCAGGCACTCACCGGCGGGCACTGAACCAGCTTATCATAAGCCATCATCTGCACAGTCAGGTGCTTCATCTGTGACTTTCCCCGGGAGCGGATGAGTCGCTGGAGTACCTGAGGGGGAAGCGCAGGGTGAGGCCTGGAGTCTCAGGGACTCTGGGCAGAGCTGAACTTAACAAGAACTGGGCACGTCCCCCATGTGCGATCTGGCACCAGGAAAAGGGAGCTCGGGAGCTCTGGGGCAGGGACCAAGCTGAGTGGTGGCACATTCTAGGAGGGCAGCCCCAGGGACCTCGCCCACCTACCTTCGGTGAGGATACTTTGACAAACACGATGATGGGGGCCAGCGAGGTCTTGGCCAGCTGTGCTGGGTGGTTGATGGTGTCAGCATCCAACACGACCAGCTGCAGAGATTTGGCCAGCTCGAATATGCGCTCGATCTCACTCTGTACTTCAGCTAGGGAGGGAGCAAGCAGGCCTCAGTGCTCACCAGTGGCTCCACCCACTTCCTCCTCCAGTGGGGCTTGGGGGCTCCCCAATGGTGGAAGGGAAGGAAATAAAAAGAGAGGATGTTCATCAAGGCCTGGGCGGGCAGAGGAACAGGGAGCTGAGGAGACGGGGCGTGTTCCTGCCAATCCTGGCGCGGGCAGAGCAGGCACTGGGAAGAGGAAGGTAGGATGGAGGTGCTCAGGAAGGCCCCGGGTGAGCAGGGAAGCAGAAGCTGGGGTCTTCTCACCAATGCTGGAGCGGGCGGAGGAGCGCTCAATGATGGTCCTCTTGCCGGGATTGTTGAGCACAGATCGCTTGGCCAGTGAGAGGTCCGCTGTGACGCGGGTGATGGAGATCCTGGGGAAGCAGTGGAGAATCACAGCTCACTTCCAAATTTCAAGCTCTAGGCCCAGGACTCCCTAACTCCTAACCGTCCCTTTAGAAAAGACCTTGCTACAGACATGTGGTAGGAGACAATGACGTTCTCCCTGGTCCTCCCGCCACCCCGTGCCAGTGCAGCTTACCTGCCATCAAACCTATGTTTGAGGAAGTCGAAGAGAGCCTTCTGCATCATGTCTGTGACCTGGGTGGGTGGAAAGGAATGGAACTGACTGGCGGGCCTCTTGGAGAGGGGCAGCATCCCCAGGTACAGCCCTGGAGCCCACCCCCTCCACACATGGGGGTAGTGTGGGGAAGAGCAGCCCCTCCCACCGTCCCTGGGGCCTTCCCATGGCAGGCTTGGTAGATGCGACTCTGTGAGGTCAAAACCTTCCTCTCACCTCATAACCTTTCAGAGAGGGCCCCACCAGCACCACTGGCCGCATGGAGGGCACCACATCATATGGGGGAACATGTTCTGCCTGCAGAATTGACCTGAGGTCAGGCGAAGCCATGGCCCTGGGGCTTGCCCGATGCGCGGCGGACGTGGGGCAGGTTCAGAAGTTCTGGGCCTCCCTCCCCCGTGCTGCTGCCCCTCCACAATGACTGCCAGGAAGCCTGTTCCCATAGCCATGAGCCATGAGCCCCCAAGCCCAGGTCCCTTCCTTGACTCACCTGCTTTTGCTTCTGCTTGGCTTTTAGAAAAGGAAATAAAAGATTAAAGTTGGTGAAGGGGGAAGAGGCCCTGTGGGCATGTATTCCCTTCCCGGGGGGAGACACTGGGCTTCTCCCCGATCTTCTGACCCTTCCCTTTCCGCTGACCCCTTCCCGCACCTTTCGCCTGGGGACAATCTCCCTGCCCCAGTGTCTTAGTGACCCACCTACCCAAGACAGGTGGGTTAGGGGGAGGCTACCTAGAGATGGAGGAGGAGAGCGTCGGTTGCCAATGTCGCTGAGGCTGGAGGGGTTCCCAGATCTCCTGAGAGCAGAAAGGGAGGTCAGTATGTGCCTTTGTCTGTCTGTGTTCTACACCTGACTTAACAGTTGTATGTTTTCTTACATTTTAGCAAGTGAGGAAGGTGTGAAAAGTGCGTGTGTTTGTGCAGTGTAAATGTGTGTAGCTGGTATGAGTGTATTTGCGGGGTGAGACATGGGTGCATGAGTAGTGAAGTGAATTGTGGGTAAAGTGCCCACGCTGGGAGATGTTTATTGAGCCACAGCCCTGCTCTCTCACCTGGCCTTCTGCTCCTGCTTGACGCGGATGCTCTCCAAGCGCTGGGGACTGGGGATGAAGGCGATGTCCCCACCCTCTTTCACTAACCGACCGATCCACCAATCATTGCTGTACTTCTGGGGGTGGGGAGGAGCAGGAAGGGGTGGTGAGCGGAGGTGGCCCAGGCCTCCGTCCAGGCTCTCCAGTGTGAAAAGGGCCAGGGAGGCAGGCACAGAGCCGGGCTAACAAAGGCAGCACAAGGGGAGGGTGCAGGGGCAGGGACCAGAGGGAAGGGCAGCCAGGTTTGAGCCACCCCCAAGATTTCCTGCGAGGCACCACAGCTGTCACAGGGGACCTGAGAGGCAGCTCATCTAACTGTTCACTTTACACTTATGGAGACTGGGGCCTAAACCAGGTCTCAGAGGGGAGAGATCCTGAGGACTGGGTTTTGGATACGAGGGGTATACAGGTGTGTGCTGGGGACAAGAGCTGAGGAGTTTGGGGACTTGTTTATAGACTGAGGACCAAACTAAGAGGCCTGGGAACCGGGGAAAGAGAAGGGAAATTAAATGGCTTCTCTGTGTGGCGGGGAGGGTTGGTCACCTCTTTAATGTGCAGAAAATCTTTGGCCTCAAAGTTGACTCCAGAGCCCTGGACTGGGCACTCCTCATCCAGTACGCCACAGTAGCTGACATTGGTCCTCACAGCAAATGCCACAGGTTTGTGCTGCAGAATTTGGCCATCAGCGCCAACGAGGGGAGCCTCAGAGCACCCCCTCCAGTTTCACCGCCCGTCGCCCACCCATCTCACACACACAACCTTTCGCTCTCACATACATCCTGCCCATCCTCCTCCAGAGACTCGGGACACAGCACAGGTTTCCACCCAGCCTGGCCTGTTTTGCCCCCAGCCCACAAGCAAGAGGATACCTTGGCCCTCTCCAGCTGCTGCTGAGCCTGGCTCTCCACTTCTCGCCGGGCACTCTCCCGGTCCTCCTCCAGGGACACGTCTGAGTCCAGAGATGGGCGGCTGGTGTAGGAGTCGGCCGAACCCTGGCGTGGGGGAGAGGCTGTGATCAGGTAGGGCTCAGGTGGGAAGTATAGCAGCACCATCCAAACCCTACAGCAATGCCTCCACAGACCCCAGGCTCTCCCTGTCCACAGGGGTGGCTGGACCCCAACAGTCCCTCCACTTTCCCTGGGAAGGGCCCCAGTGCCTCTGGGGCTGTAGGAATGCCATCCAATCCACGTGTGCTAAGATCTGGGCCCCTCCCCCCAAGCCTATTAATACTGCAGCTTTGAATAGAGCCTTGGCTTCCCTCCTCCCTCCCTTCTCTCCCCTCTGCCACGTCCTCCTCTGAGGCAGAGGGAAGGAAGATGTACTTGAAGATGATATATTGAAGATGATTGTGAATGCAGGTGACCTAGCCCTCTCGTTCACATCAGCCTGCAAAAGGGCCTAGACATTACCCTTTAAAATGCCTGGTAGACGTGCAGCCGGCTGGGAATGGGCAAGAGCTGCTGTTTGGCACGGCACTGGTCGTAAGGGTGAGGATACAGCCATGGACCCCTTAGATCTCATCTCCCAGTCTCCACCCCTCCAGGATGAAGAGGACACAGACCTGCCAACTCCTGGAAGTTACTTCCTCTCTACTCCCACACTTCACTTTCCTCTCACAGTGCTGGGGCAGCTTGCTGGGTGTGGGCAGCAAAAAGACAGACTGAGGGCAACACAAAGCTATTTCCATGGGCCTGTGAGGCTGGGCCATGCCCACCACCTGGCCTACCTCTCCCTGCCCCTTCCCCAAGGGGATATCAGCCCTGGAGGAAGGCAATATCAGTGCCAGGCAACTGAGCATTGGAGGAGCAGGACCCTGGTGTTCTAAGGAGGGGGTCTTTGTAACCGGGGCTGGGAGAGTGTCTGTGTCCTGCCCAGAGTGGGGGTCCTGGGCAGCAAGGGTACATTTGGAGGGGTGCGGAGCTCACCTTCCCTGCCCTCGGGAAGATGCCCAAATGAGCAAGGGAAGTTGGGCCTTAGGACAGGAGGACAGAAGTCAGGATGTCTGACGTCCCCCTCAGTCGAGGGAAAAGGAAATCTTTTTTCTGCCTGTTTCCCCTGTTTATGATCAGAGGCCTGAAATGGTACTTCTGTCATTTCGGAGGTACAGGTGGCAGAGATAAGGTAGGAGCCTAGATAAGGAGCCCACGTGGGAGTGAGTGTGTTGTGTGTATGTGTCCGCGGAAGGGGTTTTAAGATATTCTCGGACTGAGGAAGACTCCCACAAGCCCACAGTGCATGAACACCTACAGAAGGTAGCAGAGGCCAGACTCTCCGTGGGGACGACAGACTCATACACCTGCTGTCCGCCACGCCCTCTGCCCCAGCCCCAGCCCCAGCCCCACTGGGGTAAGAGGGCTGGTCAGCATGATGTCAGCCAGGCCTGGGCTAAAGTCATATCTGCAGAAGACAAGGAGGCATGAAGACACCACAGCAGGGAAGGTCTTTTGTTTTACAGAGGAGTAGCATCTCATGTTCTTTCCTGTCTCTCTTGAGAACACATAAGGCTGGTTTGGCAGTAGGAGAAAGATCGGCTGAGCCCCAGGGAGAACCTTTGCACTGTCTGTAGAGTGAAGGACCTCCTCCCAGGGGTCTCAAATACAGATTATACCTCTGTGGGAGGTGGCTGAGTGCAGGGACTAGGGGCCAGCAGGCTGGGAGGCAGCAGGCGAAGTGGGATGACCACTCACCTTGATAAGTGCCCATCAGATGCCTCCTAGCTGCCTGGACCTCTGCCAGGAGAGGAGTCCAGCCTTTACTTTCTGTTCTCCAGGGTCTCAGCCTAATTCAGTCATCTTAATATCCCTGGCTGGGTTACCTGGCCTCCTACCCTAGGATGGGAATGACGGGATCTCTCCCTAGTGAGCCAGGCTCAGAATGGAGGCCCTGCTCCGTTACTCCCAAGTCCTCAGGGCTCACCTGTCTTTCATGCTCTGGTATCGCTTGGGGAGGCCAGGATGCCCTTGCCAAGCCCAATCTGGGGTCCTACCTCCCCTACCCCATTACATCAAGACAGCCAAAGGCTCAATACTTTGGAGCTGCCAGAAATTGGCACAGTGCCCTAGTGGTGCCCCCCTTGCTTGGTGAGTGTGTGGGCAGGATGCAGCTCCACTCTTGCCTGGCACGGGGGAAGGAGAGGAGGGAGATGAGCCGGTGGATTTATTTAGAGCCTGATCTCCCTCCTACTGCTTCAGAGGGGGCCTCAGAGAGAGCAAGGAGCCAGGCAAGAGAAAGCAAAGTGGGGGAGGGTGACCCAGGCACCAGAGAGGGCTGGGGAGCATGTGATGGGTTAGCAGACTGCCCCAAAGCCATCCCCATGGCAGCCTTTATCTTGCAGCAGCTCTTGCCTTCTCACCAGGGACAGGAAGAACCTCCTAGGGACCTCCAGCCCTGCAGGACGGTTTGTACTCAAGCTCACTCTGGCACCCTGGGCCATGCCAGCTGTCCCTTCAACTGTTGGAGAGAGGTGTCCACCAGAGCCTTGAAAAGCATCTGCTCTTGCTGCCATGTAATTAGCCCCAGAGGCCTAATGGGGAATTTGGCCCAGCAGGAGCCCAGTCCCAGAAAATGACTGGTAGCTGCCTATTCTGAACCCAAGAACTCATCCATCCTGGGCTTAGCAGCAAGAGGTGGGAGAAGACTCCACCACTCCATTTTCAACCCTGGAGTGCTATCTCTTTCACACCTATCAGGGACCCCCTCCAACCACTTAGTGGTTCTCTCCTACGGAGGCCTTCTTGCAGGATGCGTGACAGAAGCTGCTCCCCATTCTTGCACCCTCTTTCCAGGCACTCTCCCTGCTCTCTGAGCTCCGGGAATCACTGCCTAATGAGCTGATTTGTCTCAGTGGGTCAGCAGATAAAAGCAAAGAGGAGAATTAAATATTTATCCGTTGCCTGGTTGTCTGAGCAAAGAGCTTCCTCTCCATCCCCAGGCCCTGAGCTCCTCTGGCTTCGCCTCCAGGTCCTCCATGCTGAGCAGGCGCTCAGGATGCGGGCTGCTCTGAGGACACCTCAGCAGGAAGCATGGACTGGATGGGGCTCGGACAGCTGGCCCACCCATGTGCTGGGTGCCCAGCTTCCGGCCTTGGAGAGAAGCTGGGCTGGAGGGTGAGGAGATATCAGGCAGGCTCAGGATGGACAGGGGAAGGGAATAATGGAGGTCTTCAAGTTTTGTGATCTTTCTGTTTGAAGAGACTGGTACCTGATTCTCTGGTGTTCTCCCAGGCTCCCTAAATTTGTCCTTTACTTGAGGCCCAGGAGGTCTGAATTGTCCCCCTGGGACCCAAGACACCCAGCTTCTCTGGAGCTGTTGTGTTCATACCCCATAAAGGCTCCTGTGGGAACCCCAGGCGTTGAGTGTGCCCTTTCTAAAGCCCCTGTGCCCTTAGCCTCCAGCCCTCCCTGCCTCTACCTTTCTGTCCTGCGCTTTGGAAACACCTGCTCAGCCCTTCCCTGCACACAACCGATGGCTCCTGGTCTAGGACTGGGGGACGGAGTAACCTTCGGCACGAAAATCCATCTTCCTACTTTCCTGGAGCGCCCCCCACCCCTACACTCCCTGCCCCGACGCTGAAGCGTCTTTTCAAAGTATTGAACTGGGAGTAGGGTCCAAGGGAGAGGAGGTGTCACCCCAACTTCCCCACCCCCACCCTCACAGCGGGCACTCACCGCCTCCGAGTCCTCAAACCCGGGCACGTAGGAGTCGTCATACATGGGGAGTCCGGGCGGGGGAAAGCGAGCGGCGCCGGGGGGCGGGAGTGGCCCAGAGGCAGGGGCGAGGACTGTGGGCCGCGCCCGGGAGATGCCACTGAGCCCCGCGGCCCTGCGGACGGCGGCGCAGAGCGAGAGATCGCGAAGGAGGGAGCGAGCCGCGAAGACCAGCTGCTCGGAGCTCAAATCACCGCT
>PVKM010011789.1:0-32684 GCA_004027735.1 Carollia perspicillata | reverse complement strand
TAAGGGATTTATTCCATTAAAGGAGGAAATTATTGAGTAATTACCAGCCAGGACTGACTTCTTAAGAGCTTGGTAAAACTTAGAGGATAAGTCTATACAGCATAAAGTGAAGAGGATAGTTGGTAATTATTATTTAATTTGAGCAATCTTTGACAAGAGGTCCTTTTACAATTAATTAATCATCATTTAAACACAATTTCATAAGTGGACCCCCAAGTATCACCTCAGGAAGAAAATGCAGTACCAATAATGTTACTATATCAAAAAATAGCATAATGGAATCTATGACATGGCACAAATAATTATTCATAACCAAAATAAAAGCAGTCCCTAATGTTCAGAATACCAGTCCTATTTCTCTCTCTCAAGCTCTCTCTCTCACTGAAAGAGAAAAAAATGTAAGACCTTTATAGAAAGAGTAACTTAGTAAAATGCTTTTATCAATGCAGATAAATTTTGCTCTGTGACTTGAACTTAGAAAATGCTCTTAAGTAAACTTTTCAGGGATTCCTCAGGGAACTTCTATAAGTTTTTGGCACACACAAAGCCCTTTTAGTTGGATTTACAGGTGATGCCAGGGTGGGAGGGAGCATCATGTGTACCCTTCCTGCCACAGTTCTCTTCTACATATTTTAATTCAGCTCAATTCATTTCAACTACCTGTGAGGTACACATGTAGGTGACACCTACTCTGTGGCAGGCACTGTGCTTTCTAAGTAATGAGCTCCTGCTAGCTAGCAAGTGTTTTTTAGGCAGGAACCAAATCCTAATAGACTTTGTATCCCTGCTGCCTAGCAATCAATATTCAAGTGTGAATGTGCACAGTGTGTTTGGGGAATGCAGTCCTGCATAGGACTGGATAATAAGTGTTAGGGTAATAGGACGGGGGAACCGATCACGGGAAGTCTTGAATACAGTCGAGAGAGTCTCAGACGATAATGACACAGAAACGAGAGACTGTTCCTGTGGTAAAGACTTCAATCCACCTAATATCCATGCCATTATCCAGTGCAATTTTTCCAGTTGGCTTTTTTTTTCTGTAAAGCGTGAGATAGTAAATATTTTCTGCAGCTACTCAACTCTGAGCCATTGTAGCTGGGAAAGCCGCCACAGACAATATGTGAGCAAATGGATTAGGCTGGATTTAGGCCTTGGGTCATAGTCAGGCCACTTCTGACCTGGTTCAATGCTTACTATTTCTAAAATTTTATAACAAAAGATCACTTAACTGAAGTCTTCTCGAATGGCAAGAACAGTATTTGATGAAGAATGTTATTAGTGGGTTTTGATCACACAGTATATGTGGATCCAGAAAAAACAAATGACAATATAACTCAGAAGTCACTGCACCTTTAAAGCCTACATTTGTAATGTTCACGTTGAATTATAGGAATATGGATTGAGTGGTGAGTGAATACTGCAATGATCCTACCAAAACTAATGTTCAAACAAAAAATTGAATTTCAGTGACCCACTTAGACTAATTTAAAGTCACAATATCAAGAAACCACTCAATTCTCCTGAGAGATCTGCATCCATTTCCAGATGGCACTCAGCACGAAGACGGAGACACGCTGAGCTCTCTGATCTGTGCCAGGTTCGCTCAGACGTGAAAACTTGAGTTATGGGAGGTGTGTGGTCAGATTCTAGGGTGAACCTCCTGCCATCCTTGTAGAGCTGGGAAGAACTGTATCTATCCAGCGTAGGAAGTAACCCAAACACTGGCAAGACTTTTTCAGAGCACAGTTGTGGCACTAGCAGTCAGTTGTAAATGAACCTCTGGAACTTCAACCTCCTTCCAATACTGTTAAGAAACTTGTCACCTTTGAAAAGATAGTAGTAATAATGACAATGACCAAGCAGGGAACTGGCTGTGGTCCTTTGAGTGAGCAAAGATTGACTGGAATTTTCTTTGCTTTGTCTCCCTCACTGGCTCCCTGCTTTCTGCCCAGGTGTGATTTTTCTCTCTGTAGTAGTTTCTGAGTATTTGAATGGTGGATCACACACCTTTAAGGCTGTTATTTTCAAGTTTTAATAATGTTTTGCAACTCATTTCCTGTTTCTCAGCTGCCAACCTTGCCAAAAGCATTCCTTGTCAGGTACTAATTTGGGTGACGTGAAGACCACTTGATCTAAATTTTTGGTGGGTAATTACTGAGTCAGAAGTGAGTAATTTTTTGATATCCAGTGGCAGTCAGAAAGGTGGGTATTTTACTACCCACTCATTAGAGATTCTCCAGTAGTGAAATGTCCTGAATTTTGCTCTGTTTGCAGACAGAAGAAAAATCTGACTGCTCAAATAAAAAGTAACTTCCTGCTTATTCTGGCATCACTTACAGGGGGTATTGAAGTTTTTTATTAGGAACCCACTTCAGAGTTCCATTGTACCTGCAATATTAATTTTGTATTGATCAAAGTCCCATGAGGTGATTTTCTCCTTTTTTTAAGCTATAGAGATCTTGTATTTAATTTAGACAATAGTTGAAGATATTACAGTTATTAAGGATTTAAGAAATATTACAAGTCCTCGGTAGTAACTCTTGGTGTTTGAGAGTAGAGAGCATCCATCATCTTTTCTCTCAAAGTGCTAGCCCCTTTTCATGTAATACTTTTGAGTGGGTACCTTTTAGATTTCTGAAACTGTTCATTTTCTTTTTCTACCAGAAGAAATAAACAACAGAGAAGTTTTTGGTGAGAAATGAAATATCACTTAACCTTGAGCAAGCTCATGTACCCGTATATTGGAAGCAGTGAAATAAAAGATGAAAATTTTGTTTTGGGAACTTCCTGTGTTTAGTGACAGAGAAAATATATCATATCATATCATATGCTTTTGACTGCAAACAGAAATTTAAACTGACATTACATATACTCATAGAATTTTTCCTTTAATAATGTCCTATGATTAAGTCACAACTTTTTTCTATAATTAAGCCAAATGCACCATATAGAGTTGCATCTTTATAATGCAGTTTCGTAATTCAGGATTCTATTCACAAAGATCTATCTTAAAAGTGAAAAAATTATTTAATTGATTTGAACAAGTTATTTTAAAAATAATGAATTGCATACTTCTGCATTAGTTTCCTGTGGCTCACATAACAAATTAGTGCAAGCAGTGTGCTTTAAAGACACATAAATTTATCCTCCTAAGTCTGGAAGCCAGAGTCCAAAATCTGTGTTACTTGGCTATAATCAAAATGTTAGCAGGGCTATACTCCCTGTGGAGGCTCTAGAGAAAATTTTGTGATTTGTCTTTTCCGGCGTCTTGTGGTTGCCAGCATTCCTTGGCTTATGGCTGCATCATTCCAGTTTCTGCCTCTGTGGTCACATTGATTCTCCTGGTCTGTGTGTGTGTGAGAAAGAAATTTTCCTCTGCCTCCATCTTACAAGGATGTATGTGACGGGATTTAAGGCACATAATCCAGGGTAATCCTCCCATTTCATCTCCTCTTAATATATGCAAACACTTCTTCTTCTCCCCCCCATCCCCTCCTCCTCCTCCTTTCTCTTTCTCTCCTCCCCTCCCTCCTCCTCCTCCTCCTCCTCTTCTTTTTCTGCCTCTTCCTCTTCTCTCCTCCTCCTCCTCCTTCTCCTCCTTCTTTTCCTTCTCCTTCTCTTCTTCTTCTTTTCTTTTGGCCCTGTAAGATAGCTAACAAGAGCCAAGGAATAGGGTGGGGATGTCTGCTTTGGGTGGGCATGGGTTTCAACTGACCAAAAATGTTTATTGAATATTGATACTCTAAAAGACAGCATACCATCTGCGCCCTAGTTACAGCCTAATTGTTTGGAGAGAATAAAACTCACTCCCATCTCAAATAACAGAGGTTGTTAAAGAAAGGGGAGTGTAAACTATGCTTTGAAAATAGGTATGAATTTGAGGGCAGGAACAGGGCAAAGTGAAATCCCCAGTGAATGGAAGATGAGTCTGGGAGCTGTAGAAGGAGATAACACCAGCAGGTAGATTGTAGCATTGGGTTAGATCCTTCGGTTCTAAAAACATATTTCTGGGTTTGAATCCTCACTTGGTCTTTTTCTAGCTGTTTGCCTTTTATGTCAAATTTGTGTATCAAATTTGTCATATTTAGAATAGAGATACTCATATCTAACTTAAAAACATTTGTTACAACGTGTAAGATACTTAGAACACTATTCGCATACAGTAAAATATAAGCTGCTATTGTGATCCCCAAATAGCTAACATTTTATTATTGATTATATTTACTTATAAGACATTTGTTTACAAGTTGAGTCAAAGATTCAAGTTTAAAGATGACCTTCAATCTCCAGCTCTGTTACATATTTTCTTTTCCAGATTAAATTCTTTAGATGACACATCATGTTAGGAAGAAGTAGCCTCATACAATAAGAATATATATTTTATCGGCATACAAGGCTAGGTTCATATCCAGACTCTGGCACCTGCGTGACCCTGAGCAAGTTGCGTGTCCTCTCTGAGCTTCAGTTAGCTCACCTATTCAGAGATGTTGATAATGCATTTCTCACAAGGTCACAGTTTGAATGTTACCGGGTTCCTATGGCAGATGCAGAGGTGCTCACCAAATATCCTGCTTCTTCACATTTGTTTACTGCCTTCCAGTTATGTGGTACCATGTGACTAGTTTTGGCTATTGAATTGTGGGTGCCATTCTGCACCAAGGCAAACAAGAGGTGGTGTGCAACCCTCTAAGTGCTTTGCTCCCCCAAGAATCCAGGTATCGTATGTTCTGTAAGGTGCACTTCTGAAAACTTCTAGAGAGTGCATCCACCCCATCCCTAGACATTCACATAAGACATACAGCTGTAGAAAGAGATAACTATGCATGATGTCAACCTGCTGAGGTATAGGGGTTATGACTACTGCACAATATAGCTGTATTTGTTTTACATCACTGCATAACAAGTGACCGCAAACATAGCTCTTAAACATAACACATATTTATTATCTGTTGGCCAGAAGTCAGGGTTTGACATGGTTGGATTCTCTGCTTAGGGTCTCATCAAGCTGAAATCAAAGTGTCTGTTCGTTATCTGGGGCTCCAGGGCATCTTGCAAGCTTACTTTTTAATTTCCCTGAGCTCGTAGGACTGAGGTCCCGTTTTCCTTGCAGGCTGCTCCTAGCTCCTCGAAGCCGTCTGCACCCCTTGGCCCACGGCCCTTCCCACCTTCAAGTCAGCAACAGAGCAGTGCTTTCTTCATGTGTCTCAAATCTCTGATTTCCTCCTTTGGGATCTGTTAGGGAAAACTTTCTGCTTTTAAAGGGTTCATGTGATTACTTCAGAGTAAACCAAGATAATCTCCCTATTTTAATATTAATTTATTTGGGGGCCTTAATTACGTCTGAAAAATCCCTTCTCGGCATGACCTAGGTTAATGGTCATTGTGTGCACCAGGGGTTGGGAGGCTTGGGGATCATTGAATTCTGTCTATACAATAAAATATCTTTTTTAAAATTTTATTTATTTATCTTTAGAGGGGAAGGGAAGGAGAGAGGGAGAGAAATATCAATGTATGGTTGCCTCTTATGGGTCCCCTGCTGGGAACTGGCCTGCAACCCAGGATGTGCCCTGACTGGGAATTGAACCGTGATCCTTTGGTTCACAGGCCCGTGCTCAATCTACTGAGCTACACCAGCCAGGGCTATACAATAAAATATCTTAATATACAGAATTCCTACCAAATAATAGGTGTGTAGTAAATGTTAATATTCTCATCACCAGACTCTGCTCGGACATTTGTCCACATATCATTATTTCAGAGGAAATATTACATGGACAGCCTCCTTGTGAAGAGTCGTAGTTTCTTTCCCCTCTTCTCAGAGGAAGAGAAGCTGTTATCAGTTTAGTGAGTCTAATACCAAACCATTTGTCACTATATAAATACATACATAACAGTACCACACAGAAGTATGGCTCTGTGTGCATATGTGCTTGAAGGAGTGTATGTTGTGTGTGTGTTTATATGAGTAGCAGCATACTAAATATGTGCCATGGAACTTAATTTTCCACTGAAGAAAAGATCTACATGCTTCCATATTAGAATGTATGGAACATATAAGAGACCGTAATTGTACCACATCCCTTCAAAGTCTGTTTAGTTGTTTGCTTGGTAGATACTTAGGTTGACTCAAATTTTGGCCATCACAAAGAATTCTACAATAAACATCCATGCATATGACTCTCTGTACTCATGTCTGAAAATTTCTCTAAGTTAGATGGTGAAAATGGATTTGCTGTGCAACATCATATGTATATTTTAAATGTGGCCAGTGCAGCAAAAATTGATCCTCAAAGTTCCTGTAAAAATTTTAACTGCCACCAACAGTGTAGAGGAATACCCATTCCCACACACTCTCACCAATGCTTGATGATGGTGAAGTTTTATATAATATTTTTTGCAATTTTACGTGTAAATATCATATCTGCTATGGCTTGGGAATCATTCATTGGTAATGTTTTTGTTTTTTTGTTTCTTGTTTTATACTTAGATTCTTTGTTAGAAGATATTGAACTGTACATTCTCTGCGGTGTGACATGTTGCCTTTATCTCAAAGGGGTGCAGATTCCTAAATACTCAGCTCTTTATTCTTTCATTGAGACTTGAGAAGGATCCATTTCTCTTAATATTCTTTTTTATGTCATTGGGTCTTCTTTGAAGTCATCAGCACCTCGGAACACCTTACACAGGAGATATGAAGAAAGAGGGCAGTAGTAGATAATAGATTAGAAATATTAATAATAAATACACCATACTGCCCCCTGCCCTAGATAAATTCTACTAATATTAACAGTCGGCTCTGCTCATGTGCTCATGCAAGGCGATTTTTAAAGAGATCTAGAGTAGGAAGCCCAAGGCCATCAGTTAAGACTAAAAAACTGGGAGCTCTCTTTTTCTAATATGAGTCACAAGCAGCATTGGCTGGTCCAGTACCAGCATATCTTTTGCTATTTTCTACTAAAACTCCTCCAGTGAATATGAAATTAATGGGGAAAATATTGATTTTGGCTGTTAATTTGCTTTCAAAAATTGAGCTCCTGCAATCTTGGTAGAGTAAGTCTAAGGCATATCTGTTTATTCATTTATTCCTATTAAAATGGCACTTCTAGAAAATATTATTTGGTATTAATCTGGTGAATAGTGTTATAAATGCCAGAGTTTATGTTTATTATACTTATTAAACTGGTCCTGATACCTCATAAAAATAAAATAAATGGCAGGGTTAGAAATTGAATACTTTGTATAATTCTTCAAATCTTTAATATTCTGTTTATTAAGTTTTTATTGAAATACAATACATGGAGGACAGAGTGAGTGAGCAGAGTTTCAGAGCTATATAGCAGCTGAGCCCCAGCAGTCCTGGGAGAAAAATAGTCTTCCTGCCGTTTCTTTTATGAAAATCTCTTCGACTTCCAAAGTCTCTACACAATTCTTGGAAATTTGCTTTTTTAGAACTAGAGTGGGAATGTCGCCTTTTTCCTTTCAGAAGGGCTTTTTTAAAAAGCGGGGGCAGAATTAGTGACTTTCCATTCGTCCAGAGCTTATTGCACTTAACACAGTCACCTTTCCATGAGGACAGAAACAGTTGCAGCAGTGGGAGCAAGGGGCAAGGAAGGACCCGTGCTAGAGGTGTGGGGAGGCAGAGAGGCAGAGAGAACCTCTCAGGGCACTCTTACGGCAATAAATAACATCTACTTTTGCACCATTGTTTTTTCATTGAATAATAATAGTGGTGAGCATAGGATATGCTTCTTGCCACACACTATTTGGTGACAGGGATTAGCGAAACTGAAACTGAGGCCTGGAGAAGGAAGTTCATGGAAGTCTAGCTCTTGCATGGGATAGTGTGAAGGAATGATCCTGTTGCTAAACCTTAGAAGTAATTTTCACTGTCAGGCAATCAAGCCGTTTTGTGGATCATTAACTCCCTTTTGTCTGCTTTTACAATGGGACAGCAATAATATCAGTGATTTTCAAAAAGTTCCCTGCCATATTTGAATAAAAAAGTTACTTAGAGTGAAGCACTTTGAGAACTTCCAAAGTAAAGCAAGTTATTATTAGAGCAATACTGAAGTGTTCTGTGTGTACCTCAACTCTGAATGGTTACGTTTCTTGTTTTCCTCTAGTTCATATGTCACCTCTGACCTAGGCCGAGGACTAACATGGACAGTAGATGTAGCAGGTAATTGTTTTCATAGGGTAAACTGAAACACTCTATAAATACCTCCAGCATCTATGACTCAGTAAAGAGACTACAGAGTCATTTCTACAGAAGGAGGAATTGAAGCCATAGGAAAAACATGCATTCTCTAAGAGAAAGAACACAGACCTGTAGCAGTTAAAGATGGATCTGGAGTCTATGAGCAGTCGGCAAATATTTTCTGTGAAGGAACAGACAGTAAATATTTCAGGCTGTGTCAGCCATACCATCTCTTAGCAAATACACAGTCTGCCATTGAGCATGAAAGCAGCCATAGACAACACATACACAAACATGGCTAAGCTCTAATAAACTTTATTTGCCCAAACAGCAGGTGGGCCCCACCTTGATAACTCCTGCCCTAGACTGTAGGCCTCTTAGGGACAAGGACTCTATCTTATTCATTGCATGTCTCCAGTAACCTGCATGGTTGATACATAGAAGAGACATAACTAAGATTCGTGGATTGAATAATAAATTACTTTTCTTTGTTTACTCATTCAAATTAAACTTCGTGTTCAGATTCTGTTCCAATGCACTTTCTGTGGGGTGCCTAAATGTAACAGGCACTGGGCTATTTTACCTGACAGCTTTAACAGTTTTCTTTCTTGGCCTTGTTTTTTTTTTAAACTTCAAGTCATTTTTTTCCTGGTTGCTGCTGTTTAGTTGCTTATTTTGGCTGTCAGAAACTTCTCAGAAGGGATTGCAAGTAGAATAAGCATATGTGAGAAAGCAAACAATGAGCCTTTTTATGAATTTGCATTTTCAATATATTTGTTTTACTGAACTATATATCCTTTAAATGAGACATCATTCCCTAATGTGCATCCACTATTACACCAGTTCTGCAAGATATTCCTTGAAAAAAAGGTTCCTTAATTTAAAAAGCTTGGGAAACTATATTCTCTCTCTTGGAGAATCAATCACCAAAGGCATGAGGTTCTACAGTAAAGAATCAAAGAACCCAGATCAGCTTTGTTTGACCATCTCAGGCAATGGCCTGTGTTCGAACACCAGCAAATGCCATTTGGTGCAGAATCTCAGAAGATGCCCCGAGCCGGTTCTCTCAGAGCCCTGTGGAGCTGTGAGGAAGGTATGCCGGGGCAGTAGTTCCATAAAGGACTCTGCTATCCTATTGCTCTCCTGTGGTATGGGGTAAGCATGAGAACAGTCTTCAGTGAGGAGAACTGGGCTCAGACATCCAGCAGTCTGAATGTGGACACCGGCCATTTGGGTGACTGCTGGAAACTCCAGTTGTCTGGCATCTGGAGACCTGAGGTGCCTTTAGGAAACTGGGTCTCAGAGGGACTGCTGGCGCTGAGAGGAGAAGGAGCTTCTGAATGCACTGGGGGTCGGAGCGGCCCCCGCTGAGAAAGCTAGAGCCACTGTCCCTGCTAGCTCGTTTCTAGGCATTGCACAGAGGGATCGTATAAATGCAATTTTCTAGTTGTATTTGGAAACCCACCATTCTCCTTTTAATATATGCGCATGTGTGCTGTTTTGCAAACCACCAATGGAAACAGTGTTCTGTGCAGCATACTTTGGAAACACTCTATTAGCTACTGTGGTAGAATAAATTTTTAAATGGCCACAAATGTTCACACCTCCCCATATATGTATACATATGTGACTCTTGCAATGCGACTCCTGTGGCTCCACCCATTAAAAAGTGAGATCTCTTTCTTCTGTCCTTCAGTCTAATGTAAGGCTGTGAGTTGCTTCTGCTAATGCAGTTTGGTGGAGGTGATGGTATACCAGATCTGAGGCTAAACTTCAAAAGGCCTTGAACATTTTCACCCACTCCTTTGGACCTCTGTCATCAGCATGTGAGTGAGTTTGAGCAAGTACGTTTGATGCTGAGATAATTGTCCTAGTCGAGAATAGGCCAACTATCAGAAAAGATAGAGAGTCCATCTTAGACCAGCTGACCCCAGCTGACCCCTAAACAGGGGAGAGATTCCAGTGATGACCAGAGAGTGGACTACCCACTCCAAAGCTGATAAGAGTAAGCCCAACAGAGACCACGACTACCCAGCTCATTTGTAGATGTGTGACTAATAATAAGTGCTTAATCTTTCAAGCCACTGAGTTTTGGTTGCTTTGAGCTATTATTATTATAAAGTAAATGCCACTAACACAGCTATTATTTTTGGATTTTTAATATTTCATTTCTTATCTGTAAAATCAAGGGTAAGCAGTGACTTCATTGAAAGATAAAATTGGATTCTTAAAATGATAATGAAGAGTATCATAGTAAGAATGTACTCATTAACAAAGGCTTACTGTAGATGTATTGTTTTCACTTAACATGGAAACTGGTATAGTCATAGACTGATAATGTAAAATTAGTGTGTAGGTGCCTGTGGTAGAGGATCTCAATGGTATCGAGAGCAAATGCAGAGATTTTTTTCCCCCAATTTCCTCCCATAGAGCCTCCCCTGCTGACAGAATCCACCAGGTATCAGATAAAGAACACATGCAACCAGGTGACATTTCTGAAGATTTCTTTCCATCCTGAATTTTTTATAACCTGTTTGTGCCTGGAAATAATAATGAGTAATAGTATGGAAAAACTCTTTTTTTCCCCCTTTTCGGTTAGGTTTTAAGCTTAGAAGGTAGAAGAGAAATCTTCTTAAAGAGCTAGGAAGATAAAAACAGTTAAATGACACAGAAGTCCCCTCCTTCTCCCGCCCCAAGTTCCTGTCCAGGGGGAAATACGGGAGCTCAGAGGCCCTCTCCTCTCACGAAAGCATTCATGGGTAAACAAATCGGTGCCATCTTCCCCGTGCACTGAGAAGCTGCGAGTGCAGCGTCGGGAGAAAGGATCTATCTTCCAGGCCAACAAAACAACTGCGAGCTGCTCACAGAAATCAGGGGCTCGCTGGACCAGTGGAATTCCCACACCGCGCACTCGAGGCACTTAACTGGTGCCGTTCGCTGGGATGCAGCCAGCTAATTGAATTTAAATTAATGATGTACATTTCTTTTAGTTTAAGTTGTTAAACTGTATTTCCATGTTTGATAGTCATTTGCTAAATCTTGGGAAAACATTGCATATATAATAATATGCTACAATCCCCTGTAGCATTAAAAAAAAAAGCTAACAAGTTATATATGATTTACTCATTTGCAACACATCTGTATTTTAGAGAAACATTAGCATAATCAGAAGAGGGACTGGGTTATTGATTTGAATTCCAATTCATATATTATTTAGAAAAATATGTTTCCATCTTTCTCAAAATGGGGACACTTTGGCTCACTTCTTTAAAAAAATAGGATGTAGAGAAATAATTTTTATGACATAATAATTCTTTTAAAATTTTTAATCAGACGTAACTCTTATTTTCTTCTCTTTGGCTTCCTGAACCCTAAACAGCACAGGTAAAAAAGATAATTTACTCATAGCCAATTCATTTGGAAAACTAAACATGGAATCTTTTCACAGCATAAATGACTTGATTCTTTGCACTTTGCTGATTTGGAAAAAATGCATACGTTTGCAAGAAAATGAATGAAGAACATTTAAAACATACTTCTTGAAGCTTTTTTCACTATCATCATATATAGTGAATTTATCACAAAATAAATATGGAGAAGATGCTTAAGTTTGGTTTCTGTGACTCGTAGGTATGCTCTTGCCTTTTGTACACCATCGTAGTAGAAATGACAATGAGCTAAGGGACAGAGGACGTGGATTCTAGTCCCATCTCTAGAACCAGGAAACCAGACTGGTTGATTAATCCTCTACATTGGTTGATTCATGTGCTAATAGGAGGTTGAAATGTACACAAATCCCAATATTGAGCCACTTTTGACCATAAAATGACAATTTCATATAGTTCCATCTAATACTGCTCTGTCTTATAGTGTCACTGCATGAAATACAAATTTAGAACATTTTGCAGTGCTATAAAGTATAAGTAAAAGCAAGGTTTTTATTATTCACACACAAGAAAGAAAACCATTTGGTGTTGCTGTAATAATAATTGATACAAATCACTACATATCGACTTTTCTGAGATGTGAAAAGTGTTCAGGGGTATGGATAGCATGAGAAAACTCTGGTGATTGTTCGTTTCTTCTCTATTGAGATGTCTACAATTTTGCCTTTGCATTTAAAAAAAAATGTGAGTAGAAACTGAATAGCAGGCAAAGACTTTCTTGACCTATTAGACAAATTAATAAACTGGCTTCTCTGTTGCCATCATCTGGAAGCAAAATATTTGAAATCGGAACCAAATGTGTCTCTTCTTGAAAGATATTTAAACACCAGATTCTGGTTCAAAAGCAAGGACGCTGGGTATTCACAGGTAACCCTAGAGTGGTCGTCTGTCTGCAGCCTCCCCTCGGCCAGGCACGAACACCTCTCCTCTGCTCCGCCTCCTCTGGGCTCTGTGGTCCTGCACCTGCCTGCCTCCGACGCCGCACACCCTCCACCCACAGCAGGCCCAGATGGATGCAGCAGCTTTTCATTTTCGCTACTTTAGGGGTGCTAGTCTCAGCTCACCCCAACTAGTCTTTTGAGTTGAGTCCTGTGGAAGTAGCCAGCCCACTGGCAGAGGTGAATAAGAAGCACCGTGAAATGCACTGACGGGGTCCAGTACTCTCAGGAAGAATAAACAGCTCCTTCCTTGGTAAAGGCTTCCTCACTTACGACTGTGGTCTCTTGTCAGAAGTCTTGTTGACTTCTGCCCTAAGATTTCGTAAATGATTGTGCATTCCCACAAATTTACTTAAACTGTGCTGAGTGGGTTTCTGCCGCCTTTAAACACGGGGCTCCTGCTCAGGTGCGCGCCCATTCCAGGGACGCTGTGTTTGCTTCCACAGGCCTTTGGCCCGTTTCCGAATCATTAGACACAATCCTTCTCCTGTCTTTAGGTTTATATCTTCCTATTTAGTGTGTTATGTCAACATACACAGTTTCTAACACAATCATTTATCAGGTTTATATTCAAGTGACTTTTGGCTTTTAATCAGAATCGAATTCACTGCAATTTTTCAATGAAAAAGGACTTATGATTGTTCAATCTTCTCAAAAGGCTGTGATATGAGACTGGAAAGTCCACATTCAATGGGGATTTCCAAGAACCTTTTCAGTAATTGTGGCTCCTTTGGAATATGTGGACGGCCCTCCTACATGGCCTACTTTTGACGTGGCAACCCCCAGTGGGCAGAATAAAAGGAAGTCCTGTTTCAGAGTTGCACCTTGCAATGCGTGTTTTAAGATAACCATACACTGATGTAATTACAAGTGGCATTTAGTACCTTTTTCACTGTGACCCTTAAATCAGTGCTTTTTAATGATCAAGATTGGCAGTTGTGGCTACTGATAGCTTAAAGTAAATGAACATAAACAAAAGCCCCAAATCCCAAGTCAAACTTTTCTTCCCAGTCCAGCTGCTTCCCAACGGCGTCAGCAGAGCACCTGGGCAGCGGTGGATGTTCTTGCGTCTGTTTGGATGGCGGCCGCTTGCAGGCCTATTTTGAGGAACGACGGCTTTTGAAAAAAGGATGGCCTTTTGTATTTCATCACAAGGACGAGAGGTCCTGACGTTAGAGTCTCATTGAAGGACAACAGGGACACTCTAGGAGACTTTTCCGGGTTAAACAAGTTACAAGAAAATTGTTTGAAAGTAACAGCCAGGTTATGTACCCCATAAAAGTACAAGTGATTTACAAATATTTTAACAGGGAAAAAACTAATTATGGCGATCCTGTCACAAGGAGGCCAAGCTCAGAAATGGTATAATCAATATGGGAATGTTAGCTGTAATGCAGTCTGTCAGCTTTTTAACCCACTGACCACCACCACCAAAAAAAAAAAAAAAATCAGAAAGTCTATAAACAAAGTTGCGCCCTCTCCTCTGGCCCTGTGAATTTTATACATATATCTAGTTGCACATACCTTTCACATGTAAGGTGTCTGAACATTCAGAAGTTATTGCCGAGGCCACTGGGAGGGTCTGTTTGGCCTCAGTTCAAATGGAGCTCTATGAGAAGTGGGGGCTCCGCGATGGGCTGCTGTGCGCACAAACACAACAGTTTGTTGTCTAGGCACTAGTGCTTCTTAGAATGTGTGTCCTTTTCTACCAAATTAGATGAGATTTGACTCTTCTATAGGCTCAGGAAATTGTTGTCTTATGATGTGCATGTGTTTTAAGAGGTGCCCGTTATTATCTATTTTGCATGGTATGGTATAGCTACATGAATTTAACGACCCAGACGTGTTAGTGGGTACCTCAGAACCCAGGGGGCGTGAGTGGTGGAGAGCTATCGGTGTAGAATGCTACGAGAAAGGTGGCTCACGGCATAGTGTGATGAAGGCGGGATCGCGTAATGGTCACGAGCACAGCTGGGGAGCCAGACTGCATCGTTTAGTTCCCAGCTCTGGGCACTTAGTAGTTATGTCCTTGGGTAAGGCTAATGTGCCACAGATCTTTCATCTGAGAAGTCGAGCAAGTAATGGAAGTTGTTTTATAAGGTTATGGAGAATTAAATAATACATGAAGAGTCCATAAGACAATCTGTAGCACATAGTAAATACTCAATAAATATTAGCTAATAATATCAAACCAAAGTGTTTACCATTTGTAACTTCTGTTGTCTTAACCTTGCTAACTTCCAGACACAAAGATGGTCACATTCATAAGAATGTCCCATATTTCGCTGGTGTTTGCCAGCATCTGCCTAACATTGGGGAACTATGCACTCTGCAAGATCACATGTGTCTGTCTCTGTCCCCAGCCTCTGCCAGTATTTACTGGCACTCCTGGGCTGTTTCACATGAGCTCATGGATGTCTCTTACTGTTCTAGATGATGTTGGTTCCATGCACAGCCCTTGATGGGGGTGCTTTGCTGCTCTAGCTGCAGCCCAGATCTGAGAAGAGTCCTCTTGCCTCCCTCCTACTGCTTCCAAAGTTAACAATTTGTCAGGAGTCCTGGGCGGGGGGGCGGTTGTGCTCCTACTGTTTCACCACTTAGGAGCCATCCCCACTGAAAGTGTCTCTATTCCATTGTGCATTTCATTGGCCCCCTTGGTTACAGTTTCTTTAAAAAAAATACCTCAACCTGTGCCTAAGCACCCTCCACAAGGTTCAGGCATACACTGTAGTGTCAAAATAGGAACCAATGTCTAACATTAACCAATGAATAAAGTGATTTCCTCTCTATCCCAGGCTTTCTTTTCAGCATCTGTACAAAAGAGAACTTCCCCGGCCAATTTTCTCATGAAACTGGTTCCTTGAGACCCTGACAATATTGGTCATTCTTCATAGGTGCCCAGGCACATCTGGATACCAGCTTGGGGTCAGTGGAGTCTCCCCTCCATGTGATGTAAATGGCATGGAATTTTTCTATATTCCAACAGAATTACCTCATGTAGTTTTCCAGGACATGATTTGATCTGTAGCAAATGCCTGAGCCCATCCGGTGCTGATGGCTCTGGCAGGGCTTAGTCCGAGATGAGGACTGGTCATAGCTCCTACACATAAAGCTCTTAGAGTTGAGGACCCTCTGGTTTCTGGCTTTGTTTCAGTAGTTTGGGTTGGTCACCACATTTTACATTGTAGTGACTTTATAGCCACTGTCACAACAAAGCAAAGCAGCTATTATCTTACAACAAACTAAAGCTACATTTCTAAGCCATCACATCTAACCAAACCAAAGTGCTGGAACACCCAATTTACAGTTTATTCCAATTGCATGGACACAAGGAGCATAAAATAAAAATAAAAATAGATAAGCATACATATTAATATATTAGATTTCACTGGCTGATCTGGACCAAGTGCCGTGAGGTTTGGGAGGATGGATATGAAACAGCTGAGGTCCCATGTTGCTCACAAGACTTCTATTTAGAGCTGGGCAGCTGAGTACACATTGGAGCTGACTTAAAGCCGTCCACGTGGTAGCCCGGCATCGCACTCGAGTTCCCACACTTCTGTCCGGCCACGCTGGTAACCTGCTCCCCAGGCTTGTGCACACCTGCTTTTCCTGAGCTGCAGACACTGCTATAGAAGTGATTCTTAAAGGTCGCTGGAAGGTGAAAGAATCTCAAAGACAATCCCAACAGGTGAGCCGGTTGAGAGTTTGGAGAGGCTATAGGAGAGATCACCTGTGCATAAGCAGGTAGCTTCTTTGTGCCTTTGTAGAAACATACTGGTGTGTTTCCGCTGAAGAGCATGGCTCTGGTTAATGTGAGAGATGAAGCACCCTAAAAGTAAACTAAAAAAAGAAAGCCTGATTTCTATTTTCCCCCTTATAGTCTTCTGCCCAAGACAAGATCCTACTGGTTCAGAATGGCCTTACCACTTCTCTCTTATCCAACATGAATCTTCCCTTCCGTTTCCAAAGATAACATGTAAGAAGTTTCTAACATGGGGCTTAATGTGGATATTATTTCCTCCCCTCCCCCTCACCACATCAGGTTCACCTCTTCCTCTGAGCTCCCAGAACTCTCAATTACTCCACAAACCATGGCCCATGTATCAGCTAGTGGTATGGTACTAGCAACCCGAGTGCAGGGGCATTTGGGAAATGGAATGGTTGGAGGTCAGGGACTAAGAGATTTTAGAGTAATTCCAGATTTCTGGTGGTCATGGGCTGATGTGGTAGAGCCATTATTGAGATGAAGAACCTGAGAAGAGTATAGATTTGTGAAGTATGAGAATTAATTACCTACTTAAAATTTTTTTCTTTATTTTTAGAGAGGAAGGGAGGAAGAAAGAAAGGGAGGGAAACATCAATGTGTGGTTGCCTCTAGCACGCCCCCCACTGGGAACCTGGCCTGCAACCCAGGCATGTGCCCTACACTGGGAATCAAACTGGCGACCTTCTGGTTCAGAGGCCAGTGGCAGTCAATCCACCGACCCACAGCATCCAGGGCAGATTACCTACTTCTGTATTCAGTAATTTAACTATACTAACCATTATCACTTACAGTGTATCCTCTGACACTGTTATTCATGTTTTTCAGTCTAACACAGTGATTTCCATAGGTTATCTCCTAGCAAACATGAGTTAATAACTATGGGGTAGTGTGGTCTCTAAACCTGGGATATTGGGCTTTAGAAACCACTCCGGTTCTCTTCTGAAAGCTCCTCCCCACCCGGTGAAGAGTTTGCAGGGTTTTGGGAGTGAGCCCAAGTGTAGATGATGCCTCACTCCTAGATGATGTTCCACGTGTCCTGAGTTTGTTTCCAGGGTCAGTGCAGACCTCTGCCAGCTCCGTCTTCCTGTGGACAGACCGCACTGCTAGCCAGGGGGTAGCTGTGTGTAGGAATAACGTGTGAAAATGTTTAGAGGTACAGATGCAGACGTCCATATAAATATGGGTCATGAGACTCACGCGGGAAGTGAGAGCATAGACGTGTCAGGTGCCAGGATTTGGGGAATGAAGACCAGCTTTCTCTGCAACCCCAAGTTCCAGTAGAGAATTCCGAGGATCCCCCAAATTTCCATTTGGAGCCTGAATTTCCCATTATTGTAAACATGTGTTCATCAAGGGAGGGGGATAGAACATATTTGTGTAAATCGTTTGTTAGCTTGATATACTTTCATATTTAGACCCATGATTCCGGTACTCTGGATCTCAGTCCTGAAATGGCAGAGTGGGTATGCTGAGAAGCGCTTTTCGATCAGGGTACTATAAACACACCTTCTAGGATGTGGCCCCAATGGCTCCCAATAGTGAGCCCCCTGGGGCTTCATCACTGACACTTGGTGTTTCAATAGGTCTGAGACACGGAAAAAGAAATGTCAAAATTCAGGAACTTGGACAGCGGGAGGAACCTGGTTCTTTCCTCTTAAATTATTTTGATCTCTCAGTAACTCAGGCTCAGCCCCACTATCTTCAAGCTTAATCCATTCTCTCTGATCATACCATGCTAATTTCCTTTCTTTCCCTTGAAAGAATAACATTACAATATTTGATTTTGTTTGTCTCTCCCCGCCCTACCTCCTGGGGGTTGTACTGAATTTCTTTGTGTTTTCATAAACTGCAATACTCCCCCACATTCTGCTTGTCACTTTAAGGGTTAGAATACTTCATTTCCCTCAGTTTTTAGTTATGTTTGTATTTCTCAACCTTGAATTCTTTCTTTGGCTATTTTCTATTTTTCCCACCTGCTTTCCTCACTAGTGTCTTTCTATAGCTTCTCTGCTTCCTCATTTGGGTATAGTGAAGAGCAGTACATATGAACATATCAGGACCATTTGATTTCCTCCAAATGTGCTCCAAGCCCAAGTATGGAGAAAAATCTCCAGGCCTGAAAGGTCTCTGGTGAAAACCTAGGGAAGCAGGTGCCTGAGAGCATATGTGTCCAGCAGCCCTGGTAGGGCAAAGCATGGAAAACAGGGAAGGTGCTTTGCTGGGAAAAAGTGGAGAGAAAAGATGATATGGAGACGACAGCAAGAGAACAGGTTGGGGGAACCTGTGAGGGAACAGAACCTTCCTAACTTAGGGGGAGCTCCTGTGGAGACTGAGTGGCCAAATTCCCTGCCTTTTACTGTGCACCTCTTCGTGCTACACTGAAACAGAAGTGGACGGTGATTGTGGGAACAGCTCCTTCATCCAATGCTTACTGAAAGGTGTCTCTCTACCCACCTGGAACTTCTACAGAGGAAGGGGATGCCAACATTCACACATGAGAAGGTGATGCAGGCTGGTGCTGTTTTCTCAAAACAAGCAAACTTAAGTCCAACCTCATCTATCATATGGTGCTTGTTGACATTTGTCCCACAGGGAAATGGGAGGGTGTCTCTCTACAGCAAGCCAGGCCAACACACACAGATGTAAGAGCAATTTTCACTCTGTCTGTGGCAACTGAGACCAGCCACAATACTCCCATCAGCCCATGTTCCCGGAAACCTCTGCCTGGGCCCAGGGTCTTGGCACATATACAACTGACCTTTGAACAACATGGACTTGAACTGTGTGGTCCACATATGCACAGATTTTTTCACTAAATATGTACAATACTGTAAATGTATTTCCTCTTCCTCATGATTTTATTAACAACATTTTCTTTAACTTTATTTTAAGAATACAGTATAACATACAACATATAAAACATGTGTTAATCTACTGTTTATGTTACCAGTAAAGCTTCTAGTCAATAATGCACTATTAAAGTTTACGTTTTGGAGGAGTTAAGTGTTATATGCAAACTTCATGGGAGGCTGGCCCCCCCAGCCCCCAGGGTGTTCCAAGGTCAACTGTGTGGTCAGGATCTCCGTCTCTCTCTGTGCAGCCTGATACTTACGGTGGATGCTGCTGTTCAAAACAAGGAGGGAGCAGCTCCTTTGTTCTCTCTGCTGCGTTTCATGTAAAACCCTGAGCCACTACATTTTGCTCCTTTCCCCTTGGAGATACTGATATTTTTGGACCTAGCCATGAACCACAGGCCATGTGTGGTTTTGGAGCACATTATGTACATGGTCTTGAATTTTAGGAAAACAGACCAAGGCTGTAGCATACAAAGTTAAGAACTCTCAAGTTAAGAGACTTCGAAGAATTGTCTTCACTGTTGTATCAAATCATCTGCCATCTGCGGCCTTCTCCAGCCCTACCCAGCAGGGCATGGATGCATTCCGAGCACAGGCTCCATTCTAACCAGCTCCTGAGCCAGTCTGGACCAAAACAAAAAGAGTGCTATCCGCTTCGTGCCACCAGACAAGGGATCTGGAACCATTCTGTAATGGTATGCTTGCAGATACCTCCGTTCATTTTAATTAATGAAAAAGTCTGTTCCCTTTAGAGCCTTTCTTCTTTCCAGACTGGGGCCCGTGGTATGGAGTCCCAAGGCAGGAAACAGAGACTTCTTCGACGTCTTTAGCAAGGCATAAACTTGAAAGCTGAATCCAAAAGGAAGAGGAAGGGGCGGAGCTGGCTGGGGCCGGGGAGCCCAGCTGTTCTGCCTCTAGAGAATGCTGAAAAGAAGAGGACTGAATGACATGTGAGGAAAAGGAGAGCTGTTAGGTGTCATGGGTCCTGACGGCCCCTCTTTTGGCTGCAATTTGGAGAAGGCAGGTGTGTTAGAAACTGAGAGGGATTGTGGTTACTTACCAACTCTCTTGCGAAAGTAAGTTTGGCTTCTCAACCTGGTTAGGCAGAGAGAAGTCCTTCTGTTTATCCTTCACAGGCTACTTTTATATCCTGTGTGGCATTGAAGAGACTCAGACGTACTCTTGACCTTTTCAGGAGGGATTTAGAAGGCAGTTCAGGCCCAGTGGGATGGTGGCAGCAGGTCCTATGTCAACAGACAAGATAACTTTCAGCAGAGGCTGGGGCTGGAACACCAGCCATGTGGTGGATGGAAGGTATGACAGATCCAGGGCACAGGGAGAGATCTTGATAAACCAAGAGAGGACAGGTCATGAGTGACACTAGCCACAGATGTCATCCATGATCCCCACAAGGTCAAGAGGTGTTTAAGCATATTTCACTTCCTATTGGAGTAATTTTAATTTTCAAGCAAGTCCTATGACAGGGTTAGCCTCCATTCTGTGTGGACTGGGGGCCTGCCATCCGGACTGTGATTCTTGTGCAATGAAAATGAAAAGGCGCAGAAACTCATCTCTGTCATCCAATGTATGATGACCACAACCACCCCGCTTTTGGCCGGGTTTGGGGAATTTGAGCTAGCTGCTCACTGCATGCCAGTGAAAAGAGCTGGCCAAACACAGGACGTGGGCAGCCCGGGGACCATGCCCGGAGCCTGGACTTGCACACGTCCAGCAGCAAGCCGACACTGGCAAATGGGCCAGGCAAAGTCAGCAGTGGCAGTAGCTTAATCTGATTTTAATAAACATGTGGATTTTATCTCCCTCAAAAATTTTAAGAAAAATGAAAAGGAGAGAGCCACTGCAAATATCCCCCTCCTTATACCACTGCATGCCTTGTGGCTAAATTTCATCTCTGTGCTGATATGGACATTCTTAGTTTCTCTATAGTGGTGCTGTAAGAATATATTTGCATATTATAAAATACCCCACAGGCCTAAACTTAAATTCTGGTTCTTATACATAAAATGTCCACAATTAATTATGTCAAAATGAACTAACAAATATTTATAATTAGTTAGGTACCACGAGAAACAAAAAAAGGGAAGGCATGAGGCTGACAATGAAGTGACAGACATTAGGGTATGAGGAGGCAGTGGCTGCCCACGATAAAGAGAGGCTCAAGCCTCCCCCGTCAATGAAAGAAACAGAGACAGGATAGATCACCCAGCGCGTGTGGTTGGTAGGGTGTACTCTGCAGGCAGAACCAGACACAGGGTGAGACTGGGCAGTCGTGGGGCAGATCAATCTACAAAGGATGCTATACATCAGAAATATTAACCTAACCTAATGAAACACAAAAGTGTTTGCATAATTTTAATGCTGAGAACTGGCCCAGCTACCGCTAAAGTAGGTGGTGCCATAGTGTGGGAAAGTAACAAACCCACCTTACTGGCCCTACTGACTCAGAAGAGGATGTTTTCAAGCTGAAAAGTGCAACTCAGCCTTGCTTTCAACCCCAAGAGCAGCTGGCTGATGCCTCCAGACATCACAGGCCTTGGAATGAAACTCCACAATAACACAATGGGTGTTTCAGTGAGTAACTAGTGTTATCCAACCACAAATGATGAGGTGGGCAGGAAACTGTGAAATGAAAAGCAATTCCAATGAAGTTTAAATGTTACATCATAATACATTCATGTTATGCATGTGAAGAAAAAGGCATACAGACTTTATTATTTGAAATCTGGTTTTTGAAAGAATACCAAATTATCGGCTGCCTATGGTGACCACTTGTCCTAGTCTAAGCCCTGAATAGAAGCAGCAGCATTTGACCTGGGTGTTAAACAGAGGGCAAGATTTGAAAGTGCAAATAAATAGTCAAGACAACTCTAAGATGAGAGGAGTGTCTTTCTGGCAGGGAGGACTCATCTTGTCTGCACTTCCCTTACCTGGGATGTAAAATTTGGGGAGTTCACATAACAGTGCTTGCTCAGCTTGTTTGCCAAACAGGAAAGCTTTATCCAACACCCTGTTTTCTTCAGTAAGAATGTGCCCCCAAATACTGACAGCTTAATTTTCTCATACAACTTGGCCAGACTCTGGGATGGTAGTGTGGGGGTGAAAGGCAGGAGCTGTGAAGTCAGGCCGGCTTTGGCCTTGATTCCTGGCTCTATCCCTTACTGGTTGTGAACCCTAGCCAAACTTACTCATCCATTTTAAAAATGTGAAAAATATGAATGGCCATATAGAGGTGTTGCATTCATTGAGATAATACGAGTAAAGCACCAATAACCTGGGAAGAACCCAGTGAATGGTAGCTTTGATCACTACTATCCCAACTTTGTTTTTCTCATTGCATAACTGACAAAGAAGAGCAATGTCCATTCCTTCTGCTGCAACAAGGCTTTCCCTGCTCCTAATTTTAGGACAGCAGGTATGTATCTGATACATTTTCAAATGGTCATTGTCTTGGCACATCTTCACATTGTCTGATCTGACAATTTACTGACTTCTTTGCTCTGAAGTATTTACCAAAACATAACTGGAGATGGGTTTTCATGTCTCACAAATCAGTTGCCATTATAGGAAGTCTATTTGCATATTTTTAATACTCTGAAGTGAACAATGGTGACTATTAATTTCACCTGCCCATCATGCTTTCCCATCTCACTTTTTTGAGTAAGGTCTCTTCCCTTTAGCTCTAGGATTAGAATTCGGCCCAAGCCTCATCATTCACAGTACTGCATCCCCTTGACTGCTGTGCCTCATCCAAGACATAATCATATCACCCAAGCTGAACCAGCTGATGCACTGGGAGAAAAAAATTGCATATTCCTCTAAAATTATTAAGTTACTTCTGTTTAATCTGGTGTTGCCAGAAGTCATTTCTTTATCACATGAAGGGAACCTTGCTATTTGTATGAAGAGTAGACATTAATTGGAAGCTGAGTCTGTGTAAGTAATGTTGTAAGAATTGTATTTGTAGTATCTCACTTAATCCTACCAATATCCTTATCTTGGAGACAATGCTATAATTGTTATTAAAGAGATAAGAAAATTTAAGCACAGAGAGGTAACTTGTTCATTGTCACATATCTAGAAAGTGATAGAGACAGAACATAAATCTATACAGTTCGTGTTATTAATCTCTAGGTTAGTGGTTCTCAACTGGAGACCACTTCTCTCTCCAGGGGACCATTAACAATGTCTAGAGACATCTGTGGGTGTAGAAATTTAAGCAGCAGGCATTACTGGCACTTATGGGACAGAAGCTAAGGAAGCTGCTAACTATCCTACAATACATAGAACACTCCCCATGGGAAAGTATACACTGGTCCAAAATGTGACTAGCATCAAGTTTGAGGAGCACTATTTTAGGTCATTCAAGTTCCCAAGTCCTGATGCACAGAAAGGAGAGAAGCACCCAGATTGTGCTCATGATGGTCCCGGAGGCTCAGCACCTTCCAGTTACTAAGCTGAAGATGCCCTTCATGTTGAGTGAAGTTTGAACAAGCTTGTGATCAGGGAATCCCAACTAATGCACATGCAGTGCCCGTGTTTATTCTACTCCAGTCACAAACAATGGAAAAGATGGGTATGATTTCTGCATCTGTATGGTTGACTGTCCACCTCAGACCATCAGGACAATAGTGACTGCTTTTCTCCTTACATGTCAGGATGCTTAATCAGCAGGATCAGGAAAAAGTGATGGTGATGAGCTATACACCATCACACTTACCATGCAGGTCAGGGTGGAAATGATCCTCAGCAGTGCTTTTCTCTACCTTTAATCTAGAAATTAGGATTCAATGAGAGATCCTTTCTCAAACATTTAGGCTTACAGACAAATGAGCACTCAACACATCTGCTCTCAGAACCATTTTTATGTACAATTTACTTTTTCCTCTCTTTGCATCCACTTTGGAATTCTTTCTAATCCTGTGTACATTGTAGTAGATTGATGTGTTCTAGGAACACATCAATAATTCTGTGTGTCCGCGTGCCTGAACATCAGCAAACTACTTTCTTTTTGTTGTCGCTACAATCAAATGACTACCGACACCTAGAATCAGCCAGAGAGCTAGAGGGAGGAAAAAGTCTACATGTAACACATAGCACATCTGCAAAATCAGGAGAGGTGGAACAGAGCTGGGAAGTAGCCAAGGAGTTCCCATTTCTGGTTTTCCACAGCAGCCAGCCATAATGAAATGGTACCATTTATTTAAAAGCCTTGAAGTCATGGAATTCTGCTACATATTGGGCATGTCTCTTGCTTGTAACAATGGGATGTACACTTGGATACATAGCAATGATAAATCACATAGGCTAACCTTTTTGTGTTTTTCTTCCTGTTTGGGTCTTTCACATATAGATACCTTAAATTATGAAATAAATGCTGATGTAAACCAAATATTAAACAGCTAATTGAATCACATTGAAATTTTTAGATGCTCTTAAATGTTTTCTGTATAATCTGTTGCTTAAAACCTTTCAAGTTATCCACCGAGGCTAAAATATGCTTGCTTTATGCCTATTATAAGCTTTAATCTGATTACAATAAATGAATTTTAGGATCTCAGTCTTATAATGAACCTACTAAGTAATTCTCAAATAGACTTTTTCTGAGGGTCACAGAGAAAATGAAAAGGTGACAATGACTTTGGCCCCAGGGAGACCACTATGGTTGACATCATGATGCATTAGAATCAGAACGCTCTTATCAATGTCAACCATTGAATTAGACAATACTTTCTTGGTATTACATTGTATCTCTATTTTACCTGTACTTCTGTTACATAGAATCTTTTTCATCTGTTAAAACAACTTTGTGAAATATATTATCTCCTATATTCTTTAAACTTTGCTGGCACAGATTGACTAATTCACTGTCTTATATTGTTTCATGTGAAGACATAATTTTATGCCAGTTAGCTAGGTCTAAGAAATTCTCTTAAATCTAGCACAATTCTATGTGTTCCACAAATATCTGCTGAATAAGTTGAGAGGCAGCATGATAAAATGGAAAAAGTATAGTTAGGGGGTTAATCATATTTATTAATTGTGTACACTGGAAAACAAATATCTGAGTCTCAGTTTCCTCCATCCGTGATAATACACTGACATTTCTGCTCATGGAGAATGTACTGGTATCAGGCTGCCCTACCTATGAGAAACTGATAAACCAGACAAAATATATGAAATAACTATTTTTAGATGTTGGACAACCATCAGTGCAGAACTGTGATCCCTGAGACAAGGGAAGCTACACTGGTTTTTAGCCTGCAGGCTTATAACGGACAGCAGCAAAAGGAGGGAAACCCAGAGGAAAATAGGCATATTGCTGATGTGAGGAGGCAGATCTTGGAATTTAGGGAGGATGAAGTGGCTGGACTTGTGAAGCAGAGCAGTACAGACGAGCAACACAGAGAAAGAGCTCTAGGAATCCATAAGGGTCTTCAGGAGTCTCTGGTTGGAAACTGCATGAATGCCACAAGCTCAGCGAAGAAGCAACACTGGGGCTCTCTAAGATGAACGGACCTCAGAGCTCACACGGGGCTGGAAGACAGGCGTGTTTGCACCTGCCAGGCTGGGGAGGACGAAGTCCAACATCAGGAAAGAAGGAGGTGTTGTACCACACATTCATTAAATACGTGTTCAGAAAGTACTATGTAAAATAGGAAGTCAATAAAGTTGATAACTTAGATGAAACAGGTTAGTTGTTTGGAAGATGGAAATTACCAGAACTGACACTAGATTAAGTAGAAAATATAAACAGTAATATACGTGTTAAGTGAAATTGAATTCATAATTTTTAAATTTTCGCAAAATAAAAATTCTAGAACCAGATAGTTTCACTAGTGAATTCTGTCAATCACTTAAAGAAAAAATGATACCAATTTTAAACAAATTCTTTCTGATATTAGAAGAGGAGAGAATATTTTCCAACACAACTTATGAGGCCATTATTATATAGCATGACATCAAAACAAAACAAAGGCATTATAGGAAAAATATAGATCAATATCCCTCGAGAGCACAGATGCAAATCTGAACAAAATATTAACAAATCAACTCCAACAATTACATGAAATTATATACTTGATGTCTGAGAGAGCTTTATTACCAAAGTTGCAAGGTTACGTGAACATTCACTAGTCAATACAAAATCACTCTACTATCAGAATAAATGAGGTAAGTCATTTATGTAAGTTACTTGTGTATCAGAGAGAGAGAAAAAGAGAATTATAATAGATGCAGAAAAGGTGTTATCAAAATTCAACTTAAATTCATGATACAGTCAGCAAACAAAAAAATAGAACGAAATGTCTTCAGACTGAGGAATGGCATGTATCAGAACACCTATTGTGCATGGCTAGGCCCTCTTTCCAAGCTCTCGGACTTCCATGCAGCCGGGGACTTACCTTCCTTGACCACTCCTAGTTGCTTGCTATGTGGGCTTGCCTGGTGTGGGTCCCATCTTTGCATGAGTGAGGACTTCCTCTGGTCTGCCTGGACTTGTTGTCCATGGATCTTGGTTAGTAAATCTATGGCACTGATTACTGCAGAGCCTTCCTATTTTAGTAGTTACTATTCTCATGTTAATTTCTTATATTTTCAAATCTGTCATTTCTATGAACAAATGGTCCACATTACACAACTCCTCTACTTCTATCCCCAAACGTTTAACTTAGAGAGGTTACACACTTAATAAATGCTTTGTCATTGATGATGGTAGTCTTGACTTGATTTGTGGTAGCCAACAGTTCGAATTTGGGATAATCGTAAGCAAGCATATAGCCAGTTTGTTATATGAACCTTTCCATGGTTTAAAAATGCATATGTTCTAACTATAGATGTTTTAGTAAGAACAACATTTGAAGCTCCTGTGATAAAGATTCATGGCTTTAAAAAGTACGGACATCAGCCCTGACTGGTGTGACTCAGTTGCTTGGGAGTCATCCCTGAAAGTGAAAGGTCACCTGTTTGATCCCCAGTCAAGCCACATGCCTGGGATGTGGGTTCGGTCCCCTATCAGGGCATTTATGAGAGGCAACTGATTGATGTTTCTCTCTCACATCAATGTTTCTCTTCCTCTTTCTCCCTCCCTCTCCCTCTCTCTAAAAATAAATAAATAAAATCTAAATAAATACATAAATAAACAGACAAACATACAAGTAAGTAAGTAAGTAAATAAATAAATAAATAAAAGCATGGATATCAGTAACAGAAACACCAACCAGTGGTGTGTATCAGGGAATAAATATTTTGTACTCATAGATGCTTTCAAGGAGAAAACATGGGTTATTAAGTAATATGCAAATTATTAATAATGTGAGCTTGATTCACATTAGTGTCTTCTCAGTAATCTCTAAATGTTGCTAATTTTCAGCTGTCTCCCAAAATAGATGAAAGCTATCACTTAAATAGGTCTTTTCTAGATGCCAAATACAAGGATAGATTTCTCTTCTATGTTTCATTTTCCTTAGTGTATTGTTGAAAAGTGATATTCATACCCATTAGACAAATGTAGCTGGAATTGTTGCAGTTATATATAACACATCAACACCTGCTTGTTTCTTCTCATTAAAAATGTGATACATACTGAGACCTGGTTGTGTTTGAAAGGGTGAAAATGCACATCAGAAGGAAATCAAAGATTTTGTAAAAGAGCAGTGGTGCAAGCCTCTGAGAGTATCACTTCTGGAAGATGATGTATTGAAATTTTTCCTTTCTGTGAATTTCCATGTGCAGCCTCTTTAACTGGTGAAGGCTCCCTTTCCTAACCTGATGGGGTTTTAATGGGCATACGGGGCTAGGGTGTAGGACTTTCATTTACATGACCTCTGCAGGAGAAGGTGAGTAATGAGAGTATTCAACAAACATCAGTTTGACTGCCACATCTTATTTTGCACCATTGTGCAATTCACTTAGAGGACACTTGGACTGGGCTGGCACCTCGAAGTTGCAAAATAATCAATGTTTCCAAGTATCCAAACTTACTTGGGGTTTATAGGATAGTGCCGCTGGGACAAATGCATTGGCTCCTAGAAGCCTGAACTTGTTTTCATGATGACGAGAGTTTCCAAAGGGGGTGGGGGTTAAAACAGTTTTGGTTCTCACCTCGCTTGGCACAAGATTAGACCCCCGACATGGGCCTGTAAGGGCACATTTTCATAGCTGAAGTGTGTTTGATCAAAACAGAAGGTTTTTTTAATTTTAATCAATGTGAATTGCTTATATGCTGCTTTCTTCAACTATCCTTTTCCAAACATGATGAAAGAGTCTATAATTTGGTTATATTTCGTATGGTCCTTAGAAGGGTGTTCATATATGAACTACTCATCCTCTCTTAGTTTTCTCAATCGTGAAAAAGTTTATTTTTACCCAGCTTATTTTCTCTTATGTATTAGGTGTAAGAATACGGGCCAACTAAGATTTGCTTAAAAAACAGAAGCATGTAAAAAGGCACAGGGCACAGACTGGTGTGGCTCAGCAGATTGAACACTGGCCTGTGAAACAAAGTGTCACTAGTTCGATTCCCAGTCAGGGCACATGCCTGGGTTTCAGGCCAAGTCCCCTTAGGGGACACATGAAAGGCACCCACACACTGATGTTTCTCTCCCTCTCTTTCTCCCTCCCTTCCTTTCTCTCTCTAGAAATAAATAAGTAAAATCTTTAAAAATAAACAAAAAGACACAGGAAAGATTTTTTATTTGAACAAATTAGAGGGGGTAGGTTAATCACTGTAACTAACAACCTCACATCTAAGTGACTATACACAATGAGGGTGACTTCTTGCTCCTGTTACTCTCAGGAGAAGGCCTTCATACTCATTCAGAAGCCAGGATCCTGCCACACTGTGGCTCCACTACCTTGTAGGTCCTCGGAGATCTGTTGGTTCAATTGGCACATAGGTGAACAGGCAGAGTGAAGATCACTTGGGGAGTTTTTATGGGCCAGGACTGTTGCCGGAGATCAATTTATGATGATGGCCACTACCTAACTGCAAGGGAGGCTGGGAAATGCAATCTAACTGGGTGACCAGAAGGAAAGGGGAAAGCAGTCGTTGGAAAACTAGCAGTCGGTGCTACATGAACTGACATGCCAACTGCAGAACCACAATGCACAACTCAAAGGCTCTGATAAAAATCCAAACCTATCGCTAGAGCCTTCTATGAAAAATTGTGTAGGATGTTTTCTCATGGAACCACTTGGCTAGAGAGATACAATGAGGTTTTCTTCTACAAAATGCTGGATGTTGTTAATGAGGAATCACTCTCATCACCCATATTCTCTTTGATTGGAAATTGATTGACAACCACAATGGCTGAGTTCCTGAGCTCCCAGGCTTAAGGCACTATTGGTTTTGAGTATGAAGATATATATCCCTCAAGCCAAGACTCTTGGAGACTCATCATGTAGTCAAAACATTTCCCAAATAGTCATCATGCTATATTCACAGTAATAAGTAAGCTGGAACGAGGGGCTATAGAGCTGTGAGAAAAAATAGGGGTCATTCTCCTTTAAATAAAATGTGGCATATTTTCTAGTAAAAATGAATTTTTTTGAAATAATAGGTAAGCTGTCCTTGTTATTCATAAACATCTTATTTATGCATCTTCACTGTTGTGATAAATTAGCTGGGTTTGTTTTATATTTCCCTACAGTTTACTTTAAATAATCCTTCACAGTCGTTCACCACAAGACCACATAAGGTTCTTTTTTTAATACCCAGAATGCTGAAATAGCATTTTGAGCACAGACTGTAATGCATAACAAGTGTATTATTTCTTCTTGGGAATGCCATGCAAAAACTTGTTCTTCTCATATTGTCTGTTTTTTACTTTAATTCTCTAAAGCCACTCTGAATTTTAAAAGGCAATATTCTCTGACCTTACAACCACATATCACCCCAACTTCTCTCTCCCTATAGTTCCTATCAGCTTCATTCTAGCATAACCATATCCTGAATTTCATTGCCATAAAGTACTGACACTTTAAATAAGATCATTAACATAGAACATTGTTCACCCTTGTATTATTTTACTCATATAAGCATCTCCTTAGTTCCTCTACCACATCTGCTGAGCCTGTTGTACCTTCCCAAGGGACATTCATTCATTCTACCCACCTGCCTCACCCAGGCCATGAGTGCTGGCATCAGTGACAAAGGGCAGTATTTAAATTTTTAAAAGCCTAAGTGTTGATTTCCAATTTTAATATACTTACCAACCACCCCAAACCCACACATCCCACCACCACTGCTGCTATGTATATGCCCCACTATAGGCCATTATCATACCTGATACACCTGTCAAAGGAAACACATTGGAATCTCACTTTAGGTGTTTCTTTTTGTGCTGCAGACCTGATTGTTACTGAGAAGCATAAAAAATAAAAAGGATGATAATTCACCTTTTTCAATCCCATATTTTGAAAGGCTATAGAGAATTTTATGAAATCATTTGTTCAAAAGCACATTGAGCCCCAACTCGGTGGCGACAACAAGATAATGAGAACTACGGCCTGATTTTATGGCGTTCACAGTCAGGTGGGAAGAGATAATTGCATTAGGACCAAAAGCATAATGTGGTGAAGGCTATGAGAGCAGGTTTGGGACACCATACAATTTCACATTTCTCTGCTTTTCCCTCTGGTCAAAATGATATTCCACCTTAAATTCTGAATTACTACTCACCCAGGGTCTTATCTTGTATTTGAGTGTTGGTACTCATGGGCCACACTTTCAGGCAGAAGCACTACCTTCTCGTAGTAATAGTAACCTTTCTGTGCATTCTACATTATTTGTATCATCACACGGTGTCATACTCATTTGTTTATATATCTCCTTCCCTATGTGAGGCATTGAACTGGGATTGTTTTCCTATCCAACCTCCTATCAGTGGTGAATAGCACAGTACTTAGAAAATTGCACTTTTAAATACATATTCTTTAAGCTGAACAAATTATATCAAGAAAAACCAGGCAATATTTAGAGAAGAAATGACCTTTGGCAGGAGAATAATGTGTGCAGAATCAGAAAAACGTGAAACAGAGAATCGGGGCAGCGGTGGGGGCTATACCTGAGTGTGTTACTGTTTCACAAGCCTGTGGCAGGAGATGGGAAGCAGCTGAGGGCATGTGGAAAGTAAGATTGCTGAGGAAGTTTGGGTTGATAAGGAAGACTTCCATAAAGAAAAATTAAAAAATGTTATTCAAAGCAGAGAAAGTAAAGACATTTTTATGCACAAATGCTATTACTACTTGGGGGGCTTCAAAACACTTTAAACTCACCCAGGAACCTTGAAAAAATTACTTGGTTGGCTTTTGCTTTCTTAATAATTGAGCGTCATGAGGTCGTGATGTCACCTTCGGTCTCGGGGTCAATCTAGTTAACTAGTTTAATGCTCAGTTGAAGGGGAAATCAGACACCAGGTGAGTCTGGATAGTCGCTCACAACAGAATTGCATGGTGAATGATTTTTAGAGTCTTAAATTAACCACATTTGGCTTTATATACATTACGTTGGTATGCACCTGTACTTCTAGTCTTTTAGTTTCCCTTAAATGGAGTCCTTGGTTCAGGTGCCATGCGTTATTCATGGATGTTTTTATAGTGCCCAGTAGAGTGGTTGGTACTCAGTGTTCGCCATCCAATAAATATTTGTTTAAAAGATGAAAAAGTGCCTCTGAGAACTAACTGATAGAAGACAGGTGACATTTTTTCAAGAGAAATTATTCTTCAAAATGAAGAATAGATAAAGTTTAAACTTCTGCGTAAAATTATAGAAACTTTGTATCAAATAACCATGCTAACCTCTAGGGCAGTCAGCCAACAACACATGCCATCACTCGGACCCTCCTCACCCACTGCAAACATAGTTAGTTGAGGGCTAGAGTAGGCAACTTTCTGCATGGCTCTCATTGTGGTTGGTCTGTGGGGACAACAGAATTTTCAGTAGTGACAGTGAATCACTTCTGAGACCAGATTGTAAAAGTTTTATTCTTCTTTTTCTCAAGATAGATAAATAGATAGATAGATAGATAGATAGATAGATAGATAGATAGATAGATAATGTCTATACCTACACCTATATCTATATTTTTTACCATAAGCACTGGGAAAGCCTACTGACTTATCATAAGGAGAGGACCTCACATGAAGAGGAAATGAACTGCTGGCCAAAAGCCCTGGTGAGCTGCTAACAGCCGCACTGAGTGAGCCAGCATGCACGTGGAGCCTTCATCTCCAGTCAAGCCTTCAGATGGCTATGCCCTTGGCCAACATCTTGCCTCTAATCTCATGGTCCTCCTGAGCTAGAACCACCCACCTAGTTAGGTGCTTTCAAATTCTCAACTCACAGAGACTGTGAGATAAATGTTTCCTCTTGTAATCTGTTAGATTTTGAGGTAATTTAATATACAAGAATAGATAGATAATAGCCACATTGTCCTTTGCTCTTAGACTAGCTCGGGATTT
>PVKM010011788.1:0-32676 GCA_004027735.1 Carollia perspicillata | reverse complement strand
ATTTCAAGCTCAATAGGCCAGCATGAACTGTTGTTCTCTTGGGATAATATAGTATTATCCGTATGTGTCTAACAGATAATCAGAAATAGAAAAATGCTTCTGATATAACTACTACAAACACAAAGATGCAGCAGACTGAAAGAAAATGACAGGCAAGACAAAGAGTTCGAGGTTGGAGTTCGAATTGAAATAGTTGTACCTGCATAAAGCATTAGAATTCAAATGTCAGTATTATTCGATCTTGTGACCAACTGTCAGTGTTATTTGACATCATGGGGTTCAACTACCTAAATTACTAGCTCTGAGTACATATTTTACTAAAAGTTTCTAACAAGTATGCACCAATTTATTTCACATTTTGCTTTTAACCATTGCTGTAATTTAGTCAATTTTGTTTATTATATATTTTAATTTATAGAATAGCATTTAAAGAATTTCAAATGTATGGAGCAGCCAGAGAAAAGAACTATTTGGTGATTATCTTAATGTGTTAACTCTCCAAAACACTCCGGATTTCTTTTTTACATCTTTACATTTCTTGGTCACCATCACTTTGTCAATGAGTAATTATGATGGTTTCTAAAAATATAGTTAACATTTTCTAGTTTTCCTTCACACCTACCCACTGCCTCCAAGAAAGCAGAATGAACTGTGAAATATACAACTGTAATCATGGCGTGTATTGGCATAAATCATGTCAATAGCTTCCAGCAATAACTTAAGTAACACCTTTCTCTGATGCTCCTATGTAGAGTTGGCTTCTCTCTGTTAACATCCAGGGTAGAACTCTATTTATAGTACTTACTATAATTTATAATCATCTGCATGATTAATTGCATGTATATATATTTTACAAATAAATACATATTTATATATTTCATAAATAACACAGGCATGCCTCATGGTATTGTTCTTTGTTTTATTGTCCTCCACAGATACTGAGTTTTCTACAAATCAAAAGTTTGTGGCGACCCTACTTCAAGCAAGTCTATTGGCACTCTTTTTCCAAAAGCATTTGCTCACTGTGTATCTCTGCGTCACATTTTGGTAATTCTCACAATATTTCAAACATTTTAATTGGATTATATTTTTATTGTGATCTGTGATCAGTGATCTTTGATGATACTATTGTAATTGTTTTAGGATGCCATGAACCATGCCTATGTAAATACAGACCCACTTAACCAACTGCTCCCTTTCTTCCTCCCTCTCCTTGGGCCTCCGTATTCAGTGAGCTACAGCAATACTGAAATTAGACTAATTAATAAGCTACAATGGCTTCTAAGTGATCAAGTGAAAGGAAGAGTCACACGTTTCTCACTCTAAGTCAAAAGCCAGAAATGATTAAGTTTAGCAATCAAGTCAGGTCCTGAAAGCCAAGACAAGCCAAAAACAAGGGCATGTGTGCCAAACATTTAGACAAATTGTGAAGGCAAAGGAAAAGTTCTTAAAGGAAATTAAAAGTGCTAATCCAGTGAATACATGGAAGCTAAGAAAGCAAAACAACTTTACTGCTGGTATGAAGAAAGTTTCAGTGGTCTGGTTAGAAGGTCAAACCAGAAACAACATTCCCTTAAGCCACAGGTGGCAAACACAAGGCCCACAAGCTGAATCCAGCCCTCTACTTTGTTTTATCCTGCGACACCTGGTTTCTACCAGGTAGCAACACGGAACTCCTTGTCCCTAGTTAAGGAGTAGTTACATTTATACAGTCCTAAAATTACTTTTGGCCCTCTGAAGGCACCTTAAGGTTGATGCAGCCCCCAGTGAAAATGAGTTTGACACCCCTGCTTAGACCAAAGAATAATTTTGATTTACTCTTTGTAATTGAAAAAATGCATTGTGTTATTTTGTAATTTTGTTATTTCAAAGATACATTTTGTATTCCCACAGCTGCCATAAGTAGTGGTTCCTCTGATGGGTCTGCACAAAGTGAATTGAAAATCTCCTGGTGATGATGCTGTGAAGATCATTGAAGTGACAACATAGGACTGAGTCTATCACAAAACTTAGTTGATTGAGCAGTGGTAGGGGTTAAATCAATGGGTTTTAATTTTGAAGAAATTCTACTGGGAGTTAAATGCTATCAAACAGCATCACATGCTCTAAAAAAACCATTTATGAAAAGAAGAGTCAATTGATGCATCAAACTTCATTGTTTCCTTAATTTAGAAAATGGCCACAGCCGCCCAACCTTCAGCAACCACCGCCCTGATCAGTTAGGAGCTCAGCAGCCATCAATGTCTGCAAATACATGCATGTACACCACATATGCACATGCATGTGTATGATATATATATACACATGCACACATACATACGTATATGTGGTCTTGGGAAAATGAAGAATAAGACAATTTACAGAAGTCAAGGAGCAATAAATAGGGAGCAGTGAATGACAGAGCATGTTAATTCAGGTTGCATGGAAAACAATAAGAAAATGTATTTTATTTTTTTAATAAAAGGGAAAAGATTTTATTAGTATCTCAATTGGTTGTTTTCCTTTTCTTGAATTATCATTAAAAATGTGAGGGAATTAAAAATTTTGAGGAGAATTTTGATGTTCAAATAAAATTGGATATAAAGGAAAGAATAAATAAATGGGACTACATCAAATTAAAAAGCTTCTGCATGGCTGAAGAAAGCATCAAAATAAAAAAAGAACCAACCATATAGGAAAACATATTTTCCAATGATGGTACCTCAGACAAGAGTTTGATCTTCAAAATATACAAAGAATTCATATGACTCCACACCAGGAAAACAAACAACCCAATTAAAAAATGTGCAAAGCACCTCAACAGACAATTCTCTAAAGAGGACACACAGAGGGCCCAGAGACATATGAAAGAATGCTTAATGTCACTAGCTATCAGAGAGATGCAAATTAAAGCCACATTGAGATACCACTTCACACTGGTCAAAAAGGCCATCATTAACAAGCCAACAAACAACAAGTGGGGAAATACAAACTTCCCAAACTTACGGGGAAATGGGAACTATGGTGCACTGTTGGTGGGAATGCTGACTGGTGTAGCCACTGTGGAAAACAATATGGAATTTCCTCAGAAAACTAAAAATGGAACTGTCTTTTGATCCAATGATCCCACAGCTGAGATTATACCCTAATAATCCTGAAACACCAATTCAAAAGAACATATACACCTCAATGTTCATAGCAGTGTTACTTACAATAACCAAGAGCTGGAAATAGCCCAAGAGCCCAGTAGTAAAGGAGTAGATCAAAAAACTATGCAACATTTACACAATGGAATGCTACACAGCAGAAAAAAAGAAGGAACTCCTACCCTTCATGAAAGCATGGATGGAACTGGAGAGCCTTATGCTAAGTGAAATAAGCCAGGTGGTGAAAGGCAATATCTATGATCTCACCTATAAGTGGAACCTAATGAACAACACAAACAAGTGAGCAAAACAGAACCAAAACATGGAAATAAGGAACAAACTGACAGTGACCAGCAAGGTGAGGGGAGAGGGGTAACAAGAAAAGAAGGGAAAGGGCTGTCAAGGAACATGTATGAAGGACCCAGGGCAATGGACAACAGGGCGGGGACTGACTGCGGGAAGGGGCAGGTTGGGCAGGGCAGAGGAGAGCAACAAGTGAAAAATTGGTAAAACTATAATTGAACAACAGTAAAAAATAAACTAAAATGAAATTGGAAATCAGATCCATAAAAGAATAAAGTAAAGGTCAGGTGGGAAGACATTTAAAGTAAAAAAACAGAAAGTCAAGACACACGTTTTCTTGCTGTTTAAAAATATAAAGTTTCATATCACTAAATGTGCAAGTTTGGCTTTTGCAGCCCCCACCAGCATCCTTGTTAATAGATACATAGGCATGCGAGAATATGTAAAACATCACAAATATATTTAGGAACAGACCTAGATGTAGATAGACTGAGTTTAACACAATAAATAAGTTAAAGAAACTCCAGACAATTCCCATGTCTACTAAGAGGAAGAAAAGGGGTAGTTATAATTGATGACTGTCTCTTTTCCAGACTACTATAATAGCCTCCTACTTGGTCTTTGTCACACTAATTTTTCTAAAATATACATTAAATTGTATTACTTCCCTGCTTAAAAGATTTACTAGTTTTCTTTGTCCTTGGGGATAAAACTTCATGACCTACAAATCCTTGCATAATAAGGCTCTTATTTGCATCTCCCTTTTTGCCTCATCCCTTTCTTCTCTTTGTTCAATGTATTTCATCCACATCATCCTTCCTATCTTGAGTTCATATAATGTGCCAGCCTAACTTAGCCTAAAGAGGGAACTGCTCGTAATGTTCTTTCAACCACCCTTGACATACCAACTCTATCATCCTCTAGATCTCAGCTTAATTCTCATCTTCTAATGCTTTTCTTAACATACCTTCTATTTAACTGGATCAGTTACATTTATCTAATATTACCCACTTCAATTATATTTTTTAAAACAGTAACTGTTCTGTAGCTCCTAATTTTTTTCAGTCACCAATTTTGGCTGAACTGAACTAGGCAGTTCTCTTGGTCTTTTTTTTTTTTTTTTAATCCTCATCTAAGGACATTTTCCCATTGCTTTTAGAGAGAAAGAGAGGGAATGAGGAAGGAAAACATCCATGTGAGAGCAAAATATCAATTGCTTGCCTCCCATATGTACCCTGACCACCAGGGACCTCCCATATGCACCCCAACCTAAGCATGTGTCCTGACCAGGAATTGAACCCACAATTTTTTGGTCACAAATCGATGCTCCAACTAACTGAGCCACAGTGGCCAGGGCAGTTCTCTTGATCTTGATTGGAACTTTCTCTCTTCCTTTTTTTTTTTAATTTTACTGCAGTTCAAGTACAGTTGTGTGCCTTTTCCTCCCACCTCTTTCCCCAACCCCAGCCATCCCCACCTCCCTCCCCTGATTCCACCCACCTTGGTTTTCTCCATGGGTCCTTTATAGTTGTTCCTGAAAACCCTTCACACTTTTTCACCCACTATCCCCTCCCATCTTCCCTCTGGTTACTGTCCATCTGTTCTTAATTTCAATGTCTCTGCTTATACTCTGCTTGTTTGTTTGTTTTGTTGATTTGGTTCCACTTAAAGGTGAGATCATACAGTATTGTCTTTCACCTCCTGGCTTGTTTCACTTGGCATAATGCTCTCCATCCATGCTGTCACAAAGGGCAGAAATAAATCCAAGTCTCTAAGGTCAGTTAATATTTGACAAAGTGGGCAGCAGCATAAAATGGAGTAAAAATAGCCTCTGCAACAAATGGTGTTGGGAGAGCTGAACAGCTACATGCAACAAAATGAAACTTGATCCCCAACTTACACCATACACAAAAATAAATTTGAGGTGGATAAAAGATTTAAATATTGAGTTGTGACACAATAAAAATCCTTCAGGAAAATATAGGCAGGAGAGTCTCAGATATTCCATGCAGCAGTATTGTCACTGATATGTGCCCTAGAGCAAGGGACATAAAGGAAAAAACAAACAAACGGGATCTCATCAAAATAAAAAGCTTCTGCACAGGTAAAGAAAACAATATTAAAATAAAAAGAAAACCAACCATATGGGAAAACAAATTTGCCAATGATACCTCAGACAAGGGTTTGATCTCCAAAATATATAAAGAACTTACATGACTCCACTCTAAGAAGACAAGCAACCCAATTAAAATATAGGCAAAGGATTTGAATAGACGCTTCTCCAAAGGGGACATACAGAGGATCCAGAAACAGAGGAAAAGACACTCAATATGGCTAGCTATCAGAGAGATGCAAACTAAAACCACAGTGAGATACCACTTCACACCAGTCAGAATGGCCATCATAAACAAAGCAACCAACAACAAGTGTTGGAGAGGTTGTGGAGAAAAGGGAACCATACTGCACTGTTGGTGGGATTACAGACTGGTACAACCACTGTGGAAAACATGGAATTTCCTCAGTAAAGTAAAAATGGAACTGTCTTTTGACCTGGCAATTCTACTTCTAGGATTATATCCTAAGAATGCTGAAACACCATTCCAAAAGAACCTATGCACCCCAATGTTCATAGCAGCACAATTTATAATAGCCAAGTGCTGGAAGCAACCTAGGTGCCCATCAGTAAATGAATGGATCAAAAAATTATGGTACATTCACACAGTGGAATACCATGCAGCAGAAAGAAAGAAGGAGCTCCTACCCTTTGATTGGATCTTTCATTCAGCCCATTCAACTGTATATCATTAGGAGCTGAGAAGACTGGCCTTGGATCTGTGTGATTTCTCACATTTTAGCAGTGTAGTCCAACTGTTCACCCGGTGAAAAGGCAGAGTTCTGTGTGTGTGTGTGTGTGTGTGTGTGAGAGAGAGAGAGAGAGACAGACAGACAGACAGACAGACAGAAAGAGTGAGAGAGAGACAGAAACTCTTTGCCTCTTGAGGCCCATGCTCAGAGGAGGCATATTGAGGTACACTGTCTACCACAGTCCATTGATCAGATCAAGCCACAGTTCAGCCCGGAATCAAGGGGAAGTAAAATAGAGTCCAACTCTTGATAAGAGAAGTGACAATGTCACATTATAAAGGGTGTTGAAATAGAAAGGATAAAGAACTGTAGACATTTTTGCAGTATGAGACAGCATCCTGTTTATTCCCTTTATACCACATTTCGAATGTTTCACCAGCTTGATGTGTGCTGGGTTATTATTCGTTAATCTCTCTAGACTCTAAACCCTATGATAGCAGAGACTGTTTCCTCTTTCTTAACATTGTATAGTCATGGGCTGCCATAATCCCTAGTATATACCAGGCACTTAGGAAGTATTTAAAAACTGTGTAGGAATGATTTCTCTTACAGTTTTACAAATATACAGGGTCTTGTTAAGGCTCATATGTCTGTCATCTACTCATAATCCCAGTAACTAGTAATAGCATTAATTCTTGTAACAGCAACAGAAGAAAGCTTTATCACAAAACCTGGACCAAAATCTTGCATAACTAGAATGCATTTCTTATTAACAGAATAGAGATCATTTACACTTGCTCTGCATTCAGCCTGTCAGTTATTATGATGATAAATTTGTTCATGTCATCACCTGTCTCCAAAGCTAATAAAAAAAAACATTTAAAAAATAATGTAACTTAAGAAATAGCATGAGGTCTCTGACTTGGTGATCAGTGTTTGGGTATCTGTCAGGAATCTATGAAAAGCTGGCACATACAAGGTAGAACAGAATTATATAAAAAATTAATGCTAAGCTTGGGCCAGTGTGGCTCACAAATGGTTGGAGTATTGTCTCATACCCAATCGAATGCAGGCTCGATTGCTGATCAGAGTGCATACCTAGATTGTGGGTTCAATTCCCAGTCAGGGAACATCAAAGAAGCAACAGACCCATGTTTCTCACATCAATGTTTCTCTCTCTCCCTTTGTATCTCCCTTTCCCTCTCTCTAAAAGCAATGCAAAAATGTCCTCAGGTGAGGAGAGAAAAAAAAAAGAATTAATGCTGGTATGGGATGACCAAGGACTCAATAAAGTACAAGCTTGTGATGTAATATAGATCTTATTCATAAGAAATTTGCGTCAATGTAACTCCAGAATTTTAGTCCTCCTTCCAAATACCAAAACAGTCAAAATCGATAATTCTAAAAGCCATTAAAGGATACTATATGCAGTTGAGATTTCACAAATTACATTTTAAGATAAACCATGGCATCAAAAAACACTGAGAATAAAATGCTAAGATAGTTTCTTTGTAGTATTTATTCCTTGAATCAGACAAAATTTGACTTTAATATTGGCAATGAAAATATATAGCTTAAACATTAAAAATATTTGTTTCAACTAATAATAGGAAAATGCAATAAGGTAAATGGAACTTGTTCTTATAAAAATAGTAATAGTACTACTAATACTATATTTGTGAATCACTGCATGTTTTCAAAACTTTTTAAACAGTAAAAGCTCTTTGGCCAGTGAAATTCAGAATTAAAGAGGTTAAAAACCTTGCACAGAGTCTGCAAAGATTAGCTACAGATAAATCCAATACTCCTAAATTATGGTCCAATATCCTATGCTACTTTCTGATCTAACGGTAAGCTTGGAAATACATTTACAAATAAATACAGAAAATCCACAGAAGTGATTAGCATGAATCTTAATGAATTATATGACCCTTTAAAATGTATTAAGTTTTTTTATATAGTCAATATTTATTAAGGATGCATAAGGCAAACTCTATCATTAAAAAGTTAAAATTACTTTCAGTTCAATTTTTGTTTTATAATCATGTAGATATGGTCAGATCGTTGTCTCAGTTGAATCAGTCTCCCCTGTCTTCTCTAAATGCCCCTTTCTTCAATGTCTTCATGCTGAAATCACGTTTGCATAAAAAGAAAAATCAGGGTTGCTGAAACAAAATGAAAAAGAGCCTATTTCTTATGCTTTCTATAATTCCATTTTCAAAATAAACATGTAAATATTTATAAGAAAAATATTTTAATAATTACAATTAAAACAGCTTTCTCAGAGTATTTAATATTGTTGAATCATGAAGCCTTTGCCACCATTTGCTTCCATGTCTGGAAAGAAGGTGAGCCTTCCTCCTCCCTGCTGTGTCCAGGCCAGCCTCATCTAGCTACTGGCATGGACCTAACTGTGCCCCCTAAAACGTCATATGTGGAAGCCATCATACCCACTGCCTTAGAACATCACTGTATTTGGAGATAGGGCCGTTAAAGAGGTAACTAAGCTATGATTAGGCCATATTCTTGGACTATAATTCATTCTGAATGGCGTCCTTATAAGAAGAAGAAATTTGGACAAACGAGACACCAGGGATGTGCAAGCATAAAGAAAAAGCCATATGGGGACACAGGAAAAAGGCAACCAACTGTAAGCCAAGGAGAGAGTCCTCAGAGGAAATAAAAACTGCTGACACCTTGATCTTGGATTTCCAGCCTCCAGGACTGTGAGAAAATAAATTTCTGTGTTTAAGCCACCCAGGCCGTAGTATTTTGTTAGGGCAGCCCTAACAAATGGATACATCTACTTACGAGCAAATAAAACCTCTGAAACCAGGCAGAAGGCAATGATTGCCATGACAGAAACAGCAGTCATAATCTGGCTGTGTGTCTCGGATCTAACAGTTTGTAAAGTTGCCAACACCCACTTTTCTCCTGGACTTTCTTCTCTGAAATGACTAATCAAAATCTCACCTTGGCGCTGTTTACTCCAAATCTCCTTTGTAACTATTTCATGACAGGTAATAAGAAAAGCAGAGATTGGATGTGCGTGGACCCTCTGTATTACACAACTGCATGTATCTCTCTGTAAGTTTTTAGCTGTCCTCTTGCACACCATCCAGACTCACTGTACCAAGCTAACTTTCCATTCATGGTTCCTTCTAGTGTATACTATTTGGCAATTGTCCAAGACTTTGGTCATACTCATTAGATTTGACCACCAGCATATCAAAGGGATCATTAAAAGCGTAGGGACTATGCAGCAGCCCATGCATTCCCCAATGCATGATTGTGTTCTTGGGAACTGGCAGATATCCAGGTGGAAACTGATATTTTTGCCTACAGATAATTTGTAATAAAAGGCTTAAGTTTCAAATCACTATAGCACATGCTGTTACAGACGTTTGGTAACCAAATGGGTAGAAAATCATGTCAAAACTATGGCTTATCAGGATAAACGAGGGATTGGTAAGCATTTCATGCTGCTCTTAGATCTGAACAATTCTAAGCCAAAGCAATGAAGAGGACAATGGGCAGATACTTCCTTTTTTTAACCTGACATGTTTCCTTTTCATACTGGAGTAGGTAGAGAGATTATGACATTGGAGATATTTTTTATTCTTTGATTTATATTTTAAGAGGGCACATGGTATTTCAAGAGAAATGCAGTGTATTCGATATTGTCAAGACACCCACTTGCTTTTATAAACTCTAGGAAAAGGAAAAAATACAGGCAACTGGTGTTTGAAAAGCACACTTTGAGCCTATCTCACAAACACTGCAAGCACATTTGAGTCACTGCTGTTCAGCCAATTCTTATAAAATGCTAACTTTGTGCATAAAAGAACATTTTTTTCCCTGAGATAGTGACAAGATCTCTGATCTAGATATAAACTAAACGAGCATTAAAAGTGCTGGGGCTCCCCCTAATGATCAGCACACTGAAACAAAATCCCTTTTTGATTTTACAAAATATATTGCTTCACACATTTGGCAAATGATGTTATATACGCTAATCTACTTATGTCTCCCCTTTGCCGGTGGCCTGGGTTCTGAGTGTTCCATGGGGGTGTTAATTGCAATATGTCTAAAACGGAACTCCTCCTGTGGTCATTTCTCCAAATGTGGTTCTTTGCCTACATTCCTTCTCCGGGTAGAATCTACTCGATACTACTACAGTTTTAAATCTGCAGGCAGCAACCTTAAGAAGCCTTCTTATTAGTGTCCATATCATCTTAATTGTCCACTCAACATAAATTCCAATGCTTCTGTCCTAATTAAGAGTCATTAGCATAATGGACCTCAATAATCACAAAGTCCTCTCTGCTGCTTTTTCACCTGCTTTGCTCTGTCATTCTCCACTTCAAATTGGCCAATTATGATCCGATCTAAACTATTTTCCTGATCACCACTGAAGAAAACAGAGACTGGATCACCAACAGCTACATCTATTAGAAGGATGGGAAATTATCTTCACTGGCTCCTCATTTTTTCCAAAACCCCTCCCAAATGTTCTTGTTGCTTTAAAGGTGCTGTCATCATGGGTTTTACAGACATTTGTCTAATAATAGCAAATGAATGATTAAAACCTACTGGTTCAAAGGGAGATAAGACTATACATGCTTTTAGGTTATAATGAATAGAATTCCCCCCCCACTAATCTGTTTATTCCATGGTATTATTCCAATGCTGGGCATGAATTCCACTCCTTTGGAGGTAATTTCTATACCTTGTAATCTTTGAAAGTAGGCTGATTTTTACACTCCAGTGTGGCATGTTGGAATACACGTTACCTCTGCCACGCTAACTCTGAAAAATTTAAAGGCCCCAATAACCATGTTTAACTACCCTAGACTCATTTATCTGATATCATATAAATATTTGTGTAAAATAATCCAGTTTTTTCAACCACACAGATACCATGAACAGAGACCGGTGACACGTTAGGATGATTTACAAAGCATTACATACCCTCAGTGTCCGGATGACACAGTCATAATCCCTTGCCTTTGCTTTGTTGGTATTTGGCTTGTATTTCAGGTAATAAGTCCTTAGGTCTTATTTAGATGCAAGTCTTTGGTTTTATTTAGATACAACTATTAAATATGCCTTAATATCAAGCAATGAAAAGAAAAGGACATTTACCTAAAGGAAATGTTCTTAAATTTAAACTTATTTTGGCATTATTGTTTTAAAATATAGTGATAGTGTGCTGAATGTCCAATCCCTTAAACATACAGAGAAAGGAGAGAGATGTACATCACTAATAGCTTTTATGCTTTTAATAACAATGTTTTTTTAAAGATTTTATTTACTTATTTATTTTTAGAGTGAGAAGATAAAGGGCAGAGAACCATCCCTGTGAGAGAGAAACATCAATCAGTTGCACCCCCAACTGGGGACCTGGCCTGCAACCCAGGCATGTGCCCTGGCAGGGAATCCAGGCTGCGGGGTTTAGGTTTGCAGGCCAGTACTCAATCCACTGAGCCACACCAGCCAGGATTAATAACAATGATTTTTTTCATGAAAATAATGTGAGAAATGGTGTTGGAAAAATCCTGTATACCCCTGAAAATAAGGCAAGCAATCAGAGATACAAAACCATAAATACAAGGAGTCTCTTAGAGAAGTAATAGAAGTTTAAACAAGGACGGTTTTATGTAACAGAAAGTATTACATTAATATTTAGGAATATTATCTATCTCCTGCATTCTAAAGATAATTCTGGCTTTGGTCATGGTTTTCTTCTCTTTTGCATGAATATTTCTTCAAAGCCGGTGTGCTTGGGCCTGAAAAAGGAAATACAGTACAGGGCGATTTAGAGAGGGGTGCTGACCAAAGCAGGTTAGGTTGATTAACGAAAAGCTTTTGTAACGTCTGTAGAAAACAGGCTCTGTTACACAGATTTTATGCAACCATATTTTAAGGAAACAAATGATTTGAGGTTTGATTAGTCAAGGCAAATTTTTTCTTTATGAGTGTTGTAGGTTTCTTCTACCATTGTTACTTACCTCCATTCCTCACCCTTCCCTTTCTTTGCCCACTTCTACCTTTCCATACCTCCTCTCTCCCCCCCTTTCCTTCTCTCTTCACCTTCTTCCTCCTCTCCTCTTTCTTCTTCCTCCGCCATTTCTCTCCCATCCTCTCTCTCTCCTCATGATCCTTTGTTTTTTTCCTGTGTGTCACAGCTTTTTATGAGAATTACAAATACTTTCCACATTCTCTTGGCTATTGTTCTCTTTATGTTAAAAATAGATATTTAGAGTAAGACTACTTAAAAATTTTTTTATGTAAACCACTGGTACTTTTTAAAAAATAACTTAAGCTTAAAACTAATAATTTTACCTCCATATATTTGTATGAAATGTTAACCTACGAATTTTTCTCATGCAACATAATACTGTTTATAACCACATAAACTATGTATACTTGTAAAGGTACTTTTCCTCCTACCAGGTAATAAAAATAAAGTAAAAAATATTTAAAATTATATCAAACAGTCTGTTTAAAATCATAGGCATGTGAAGCAAAGGTGCTGCTAGCTCTTTATTCTTTCAGGCAGTAGCCCTCATGCAATATAAAATAGCAAGAGAAATTTGGAAATTATTATAACAGAAACTAGTAAACTACATTAATATGTTTTAAGTTTATGTATTACTTAGCCAAAGATTAAATTATAAGTCACTATATCTGTGTTGTTAATACATAGTTAATAAAAATATGTAAGAATAAAATATCATTTCTTATAACTTTGGGAAAGAGTGCTTAGAAAAGGAAATGACAATTTTATCCTTCAGACTGTGTTTAATTTTATAATTAGCATGATTTGATATTCAAAAATTAAATGTATACTAATTATAATTTGAATATACAAATCAGTAACTGGTGGTTGTATAAGTACCTTGAGTTTAATTAATTTGCATCTTTGTAATTACTGGAGTGCTTTCCACATTCCCTTGGCTATTGTTCTCTTTATGTTAAAAATAGATATTTAGAGTAAGACTACTTAAAATTTTTTTTTCATGTAAACCAGTGGTACTTTTTAAAAATAACTTAAGCTTAAATATAAAATTGACTTGGGATATTTAGAAACTCAAAACCAGAGTTGATTAAACAACTGAAACTTTATTTCAAATGGGAAAGAAAGACTTAAATGAATGGTTTTTAATTCCCTGATCTTAAAGAGAAAAGATATGCCCCAGGGCATCGTTCTTTCCTTTAAAGATGAGAGACTGCTTTATAATAGAGTCTTCCTCCTTAGTCTAGAAAAATCCTAAGATTTAAATTTTTTAATATAAGGAACATCTTAGAGTTCTGACCATTTTGAAAAATCCAACGGAGTGATTAACTGTGAAGAAAATAATCATGTATGAATAATTTAAATGATCATGTTAGTTTGACTTAAATTATGTTCACAGATTTTAAATTACATAGGATTCTAATTGCATCTTGATTTTTCCCATTCACATAATTATCAGGAATAAGGTATTTATTAGAAATATTTCATAATTTATTCCATATCTTTATAATAGGTATCTAAGAAATATTTTGAATATGACATAATTCTAATCACAATGCTTACATGTGCTTTTCAATTAACTTTAAATTACTTAAGCTTCTAGTGGCACAATTAAATATAATTATATTTATAATTTCTACTTTAATGCTGCATTTATATTTCTCCTTTTGTCTATGAGAAAAGAACTCAATAGTATAAAAATACTTGAGGGATACACTAAGGGTATGGCAGATGTATAGACCTAAGTTACTAATAGCAAATAACAATAAAGGCAGAGTATGGATAACCAGAATTTTATTTAAAAAATAGAATTTTAAAATTATTTCATATCTGAAAAGCGTATTTTGGGCATCTACTGCTTTATAACAAACTATCCCAAACTTTACTGGTTTAGAATATTATCTTAGGTTGTTCCTAATTGTATTGAGAAAAGTTTGGCTGGGTCCTGGCTGGTGTGGCTCAGTGGATTGAGCATTGGCCTGCAAATCAAAGGGTTGCAGGTTCAATTCCCAGTCTAGGGCATATTGCCTTGGTTGTGGGCCAGGTCCCCAGTGGGGGACACTTGAGAAGCAAGCACACATTGATGTTTCTCTCCCTCTCTTTCTCCTACTCTTCTCCTCTCTAAAAATAAATAAATATACTTTTTTTAAAAAAGAATACCTTGGCTGGGCCATTTGTTTCTGACTCCTGTGCTGTGAATTGGAGTAACTGAAAACAGGGGATTCGGGTCTAAAAGGGCTTTATATGTGCACATCTGGTGCAGCAGTGGGGACAGCTGGCAGACTGGGTTCGCAGTGGCCCTCTCACTCTCACTGTGGCTCCAAGGTGTCTCTTCCTGGTCTCCACAGTACAGAAGTTGGACTTCTCACCCTAGTGATCAAGCTCCCAGTGACAGAAAGCAGAAACTGCCCTTCCTCTTAAAGGCTAGGGCTCAACTTGGCATATAATTACTTATGTCCTACTCTAAGGTCTAATGTCACAGGCTAGTCCAAATTTAAAATTAAACAGACCCTAGCTTTCTCCAGGGAGAGCTGTCAACAAATTTGTGTTGGCCTCTACTCAGACATGATTCATACTGTTATCTCTTTCCTTTACCTCTTCATACCTATTCAATCTTAAAAAATGCATTTATGTGTAAGTCTTTTTTGTATCTATAAGAGAATGTGTTATTCTATTTAAATATGTCAAGTAAATGCAGTGATCCTACCAATAATAATATTAGAGGAAAAAATGGCTATAACTCGAACCTGAATATGCTGCCATTCTCTGAATATCCACTTTATATTGTCATTAAGAGATGCTTAGATTGGTTTTCTTTAGTTTCTTGGACACTGGGAGAGAAACATTCTAATTAAGAACACTCTAATTCTTCCAAAACTTTCAGAATTATGGCACTGCCTGGAGCCAGTCTGCCTTTCCCACACCTCTTCTGTCACCAATGAATCTACCACTGTGTCACCCATACACACCATGCATACATGCATATGAATGTATGTTTTAATTAGTAAAGTAAAGGATATTAGTATTTGATGAGGGTATCTTATTTAATAGTTACTTGGTATACGTTAACCCCTAATTCTCTCCCAGGAAGATCTATAAATAGATATTTTTTATCCCTTTATTGAACATAAATTAATTGAGGTTTAGAAAGAATTAATAAATAATTTCAAGATCACATTTGTCATGGTCTTTGTAGAACCTGAATTTGCGTTTGACTGGTTTTAAGATCTATTGTAACAATCAGAATAGTTTCAACTGTGCTGCAATAATAAACAATCCCTCATTCCCCTCCAAATCTGCTGTGATATGACAGGAATGTCCTGAAACTCTAGGTGGAAATACAAGAAGAAACAGAGGTGCTGAGATCTTATACGGACATAGACATTTGGGGAATTCCTGTTAATGTGACCAATTTGTTCGAACTTACAATTTGGTGAGGCCTAACCATATCAGGTTATTAGCATTAAATTTCCTACAGAATAAATATTGTTAACAGAGTCATACAAAGGCAATGATCTATTCTAATAACATTTAATATTTTTGCTGTTTGAAATAATCGTCTATGAGAACATATCTGAAGAATCTAATGTAAATTCATGTTTCCATGTTTGCCCACCAAAAAAGAAAAACTCAGTAAGAATTCAATCTTTGAAATGTCAACTTTGGTTTCCATTAGTGTATTATGAAAAACTATTTCTACTTGTTTCCCAGACTAAACTACTTAGTAGTATCTCAGCATTACCGAGATTCCTTCCTTCATTTCAGATATACAAAGATAAAACAAAACAAGTCAGGGACAGAAATTTTGGCAGGTTATTCAGAGAAACAGTTTTCTATAACCTGCTGGTGCCCAAGGCAAATTCCATGGGATATATCCCAATTTTCCCTGTAGAAAGTCAGCATGCATCACTGTATATCTAACTCAGAGCAGAATTCAAAAGTCTATAATCATCTGGGTTCCTATCCAAAAGATTACTGATGCTCGTATTCTAAGAACTCCCTACTCTAAAGTGATCTCATCTGGAGACAACAGAGACCACATACTTGAAAGGCCAAGTTATTGCAGATTTCTGGAGCCCCATCTGTTGAACACTCTCTTTGACTCATCGTGCAACCATTAGCCTTGGCCCTTTCATAGCCCATCAATGGGTAAATGAATGAATGCTGAGTGTGTTCGGAGATAGGCTTGAATAATTACACATATACAACAAAAACAGCATTTTACCATGCACACAGTTTACAGAACTTTTAAGATTTTCCTAGTCTTTTTCAGTGTTAAAAAATATAATATTCACATACCATTTCTTAGGAAATTATGTAACTGCACTGCATCTCTGAGTCATCTAATTGATTTCAATATTTTCCTGACATGTAATATACTTTAACGAACATCCTTGCACAGAGGTTTTTGTTCATTTGTTTTATAATGTCCTTTAACATAGGTTGTGAGTACTGATTTGGGGGGTCCAAAGTATACACATTTTGATACATATGTTGTTTGATAAGCCTTCTGGACTGAAGAGATTAATATTTCTTTCCACCTCTTACACACATAATTGTCTACATAAAACAATAATAGTCTTTGAGACTGACAATCTGATAGAGAAAAAATACAGCAGTATTTTAATTTGCAGTTTGTATTCATTAGCAATTTTCAACCTTTCTTATGCCTTTTGGCCATCTGTGTTTATTATCTTGTGAATTACCATGCCTATTTCCATTTTCCTACTTGGGTATTCATATCTTTGCTATAAATGCATCACAATTATTAATATAAACCATATTAAGCCTTAACTTAATAGATATTAAACTCTCTTACCACCCTCACCAGTCTGTGTCGGTGTTTTTCAATTGTTTTTTAATTCAAATCTGCCAGTATTTAACTCTGTGGTTTCTGACTTGGATGTCTATGTAAGTTTTGAAGCACCCACCTCCAGACTACTCAGCCAAGGCTGGAGCTACAGAAGGATCTAGTGAAAACTGAGGAATGTCTCGAGTGGGGGTAGAAGGAGTCACTTAAGAGGGAGATCACAACTCCAGGCACACAAGAAACCCTCATGGCCTGAGGAGAGAGCTCTGGGGTTATGGGCAAGGATAATAACTTGTTTATGGATTCATCGTTCATTCAGAAGGGGAATACACTGTATATTTCCCCCCAAAGCTCAGTATATATTTAAGCATTGAATTGGATCCTGACCATTATTTGTTAGTTTAATATGATACTTTATAATTCTATGTTCTGAAATATATCTTTATATAGCTAAAAAAATCACTATATATTTTTTACTTTAAGATTTTCATTAAGCAGCAAAAATCTATATGTGTAGAAATACATTATTGTAGACTGTGGCTCATCTTTTCACTCTCTTAGAGATGTATTTTGATGAATTGGAGTTCTTAATTTGAAAAAAGTCCAATTTGTCTTTTTTTTCCTTTCTGGTTTCTGGTTTTTGTGTTTTAAGAAACCCTTGCCTACTGAAAAGTGATAAAAACATTTTGCTATGTTGTCTTCTGGAATTCATATTGTTTGACCTTGTACATTTTGATCTTCAGTCTACCTGGTGAATAGCATGACATTAAAGTGGCCCCAGTCTTGCCACTGAGTTTGAAGGAACATACAGTAATGTTGCAGGTAGTGGACATTTGCTGCGTCTTCAGTGTGGCTGTCAGACAGTGCTGCATGTTTCCAGAACTTAGCAACAGTGCACTTAACATAGGATCCTCTATTGTAAAGAAATCAACTTCAACAAAGTTGATTAAAATAGCCCACTTGAGGTATATTTCTTCCTTTTTGCTCGGCTATTCAAATATACAAATTATTTGTTTGAAACTTTGATTTGGAGTCCACTAGAAACATAGAAATAAATAAGAGTCTTCTAAGTTTACTTAATCTTCATTGCTCACTGTAAAACCTTCCCCATTAATCCAAATTAAATATTTCTTAATAAAAGCTTACTGTTGTCACATCACTTATTGTTTGCAATAAATTGTTATTTGCTGATCAGTAAATACTACTTATCAATTATTAGGCTGTGAATTATAATCAATATAACAATGTCAGCCAATTAGTATTTGCTGATCAGTAAATGCTACTGATCGACAAATACTAATTGGCTGCCTATTGGTAAGTAATTTTAACACAGCCTAATAATTTGTATTCACATTATATAAATTTTTGTCTGAAAAATTCTGGTTTTTCATATTTAAACCAGCTATAAATACATAAAGATTAAAGTATATACAGTGAATTTCAGCAATTTTTACTTGACTAAAAGAAACAGTTTTATAAGTCTCACCAGGGATATTTAAAATAGATTTACAGCATATATTTTTCTTGTTCTCAAGAAATGTAAAATGTTTTTATTTAGCTCATATATCACTGGATTATTAAAATGAAGTTATATTCTGTCTAACTATACTTATCACTAGCTTTTTTGTAAAAGCAACTTTTTTTTCTTTTCAGCAAAGAGTTGGTTGGTGAGGAAAGATAGTTGAGTCAATCATTGGATCTTTCAAAGGCATGATGTCGCATCAAGAAATCTACTCAACAGTAACAGTTTGTAGTACTAAGCAGTAGGATTGGTTTGACTAATTTTTCAAAATACATGAATTTATCAATTAAATGAATAAAAAAGAAAGAGTAATCCAAAGTATTGGATATCCCTTTAAGCCTTTCTGTTCCCAACTATTTCCCAAGCCAAAGTCTGATTTACATGTGGGTGAAATAAATTATCATTTAAGTGATATACTTTTTTTAGAAACACAGTGGGCCTCCTTGGTCCCTAAGTCCTTCCACATTTGTATATCAAGTCTAAGTAACCACCATAATCATTTGTCTCCACTTTGGGCCTTGATTATTTCTTTTACTTATTTTGTTTTTGAAATCTTGTAAGGTAGATTTCAAGGTAGTCATACTTGAAGCCACATTAGTTAGAACTTATGAGACATTAGCTGTTTGGGGGTGAATGGAGACCTTAAGTATATCTAAGACTTATGGGGTACAAGAACCCAGAGAGAGCCCCTGCAAAGTCCAAGTCCACTGTGCTATAATCCAACTCATTTGACCTTAGACCAGCCCTAGAGAGACTATCAGATAAAATTATTTATACCTTGTTTTGCTGGAGCAAAACTTACAATTTATACATTCCTTACTAAACTATTGGGAAAATGGTCAGTTCGTGTGGACAATATTACAACCAGAATGAGCCAGCATTTGAAGCATCAAGAATGTGAAGGCTGACGCTATGGTTATACTCAGCTGAATAATTCCTTGATAATTTCCACAAAGTAAACAGATATTTACTAATCAAATATTATGTTCCGGACATTGGGATATCTGCCAGAGATCAAAAAAGAAAAAAGAATATTATAAACATGATCCCTAGTTTCACGTAATTCACTTTACATAAAAATGTCTAGGTTCATGTTGGTGAAAAATGGCTCATCTTAAATTATTCTGAAGTGATCCATATTTCAATTATCTCAAAATGACGTAGTATTTGTTTAGAGAAATTAAGAACTGTTTTTTGAGAATTTGTGATAATTTTTAGGTAGAGTAATGTTTGCTATATCCTGGGTTTTAAAAATGTTTTGTAATTTTATGTGTTCTAAATATGCCTAGATTGCCTCTTTTGCCCACTTTACCTACTCTACAACCACAATTTTCTATCTCTTATTGCTCATAGTTTGCAATTTATTTGGATATCTTAAACAATCCTTTAACAATGCATTTGTTTTCTTAGCATTTTATGTACAACGTGCTGTTCCACACAGTGGAGATACAGTTACAATAGGGATAAGAATGATCAGACCTATGCATTTACTGAGCTGATATTTTGGTGTTTGTGTTATTACAACTCAACGAAGAGATAAAGAAAATATTTTCTTAGAATGCAATAAGTATTTTGAAAGGAATAAATACAGCAGCATGTAGAGAGCAGTAGAAATGAGTAGGCTATTTCAGATAGAGTGGTAACTTCCTTGAAGCTGACATTTAAACTGAGATCTGGGTGGGGGGAAGGTGGAGAAAATACTCAGAGGTGGGGAAGAATAATGCAGTCAAATGAAACTGAATGAATGGGTCCTGTCATCAGGAAAGGGTTTGGCATGCCAGGGTGGTTAAAAGAACCCCAAAACATGACTCAGGATGAAATTTGTCTCGCTAATCTTGATCTCATTTGCATTAAGATACGATTCTCTGTGAGTCTTTAGCATTACTATTTATTTTGAAAAAAGGGTGCCACACCAGCTGGCCTTTTATTCCAAACAGTTATTCCAAGTATGTTTATACAGAATGGAACATAGATATAGTCAGTGCTTCATTCAAATAAGTTTTTCACTATACGTACACACAGCAAAATTCAGTTTGACATTGCATTTTGTCATCACCTATTGAGTAAGACACAACAAGACACACGAGGTGATGAGTCAGATCTATCTCAGGCTCTCTGATGCTGTCAGCACTCCACAGTGTCGGGTCCATCACTGCTGGTGATCATGCACAAAGTGCCAGAAGGATATTGTCAACAACAGTATCTAAGATTTGCAACCTTTGTGTATCAATAATACCCAGTTTAAACATTTACAATAAAGAAGAATCAAATATGAAGTGCATGGTAATATTTTGAAGGGTTTTTAGCATCTTGTTATCAATGCTCTTATTTGTTTTTATTATTCAAATCGTGTTGGTATAAAGAATATTGATGGGGTTGTTGCGTTCTGGGTATACAATGGCAATAAAAGACACTTAAAATGAATAAATGGTTTAATCATCTCTGCAAGTCAATAAATGGCTACAAATAAGAGGACTTCAATGTGTTTTTAATAGTTTTTTCTCAGGTTCAGGCTCGGTCTCCTCCTGGGTAGGTAAGTACCTTATATATTTTTATGGACACATGTACACCCTTCTACACGGCAGTTCTTCATTCAATAAACATTTACTGTGTGCCTTATGTATTCCAGGCACAATCCCTAGGTTCTGTAGCAGAAAAAATTGAATAGGCAAGGTCATTGCCATACAGAGGTCCACAGTTGAATTACTTCCTACTTTATCCCATAAGTTAATTAATTGAAACACTTAGCATTCAAATATCTTAATAAATCAGATTTTAAAATACAATTGAGCTCCTCATTATACAGCATATTTACTAATAGTTTAGATATTTTAATATTATCTTCCCCGCTGCTTGGATGAATAATTGACAAATAAAGTTGTATGTATCTAAGATGTATAGAACAATGATTTGATATGTGTATATATCACAAAATTATCACATTAGCTTATTCAAGCAAATTAACACATCTATCACTTCACACAATTACCATTTTTCTGTGTGATGAAAACTCAATTTCTACTTACTTAGTAAAATTCAAGTATATAAGACAGTATTATTTTTAATATATTTTATTGATTATGCTATTATTGTTCCCATTCTCCCCCTTTTCACCCTTCCACCCAGTACCCCATTCCCTCCCACAATTTCCCCACTTAGCTCATGTCCAAGGGTCATGCATATAAGTTCTTTGTCTTCTCCATTTCCTATTCTGCCTATTCTGCACCTACCAACTTGTATTTCTTAATCTCTGCAACTTTCCCCCATCCTCCCTTTTCCCCTCAAAACTGGTAACCATCCAAATGATCTCCATAACTATGATTCTCTCTCTGTTTTGCTTGTTTGCCTAGTTTGTTTTTTAGATTCATTTGTTGATAGTTGTGAATTTACAGCCATTTTAATGTTCATAGTTTTCATCTGCTTCTTTTTCTAAAGTAAATCCCTTTAACATTCCATATAATAATGGCTTGGTGATGATGAGCTCCATTAGCTTGACCTTATCTGGGAAGCACTTTATCTGCCCTTCCCTTCCAAAGATAAATGATACCTTTGCTGGATAGAGTAATCTTGGTTGTGGGTCCTTGTTTTCATCACTTTGAATACTTCTTGACAGCCCCTTCTTGCCTGCAAAGTTTCTTTTGAGAAGTCAGCTCACAGTCTTATGGGAATTCCTCTGTAGGTAAATTTTCTCTTGCTGTTTTTAAGCAGCAAGATTTTCTCTTCATCTTTAACTCTTGGCATTTTAATTATGATGTGTTTTGGTGTAGTCCTCTTTGTGTCCATCTTGTCTGGGATTCTCTGTGCTTCCTGGACTTGTATGTCTACTTTCTTCACCAAATTAGGGAAATTTCCTTTCATTATTTTTCCAAATAAGTTTTCAATTTCTTACCCCACCTCCTCTCCTTCTGGTACCCCTATGACTCAAATGTTGGTATGTTTGAAGTTGTGCCAGAGACAACTTACCCTATCCTCATTTTTCTGGATTCTTTTTTCTTCTTGCTGTTCTGATTGAATTTATCTTCCTTGTGTTCCAAATCATTGATTTGATTCTTGGCTTCATCTACTCTATTGTTTATTTCTTGTAAATTTTTCTTTATTTCACTTAATGTAATTTCTGCCTGGGTCTCTTTTTATGCTATTGAAGTACCCAATGAGTTCCCTGAGCATCCTAATAACCAGTGTTTTTAACTCTGCATCCAATAGATTATTTATCTCCATTTCATTTAGTTCTTCTTCTGGCATTTTGATCTGCTCTTTCATTTGGACCATATTTTTTTTGTCTCCTCATTTTGGTAGCCTCTCTGTATTTGTTTCTATGTTCTAGTTAGAGTTGCTTTGACTCCCTGATTTAGTAGTGAGGCCTAATGTGAAAAAGCATGCCCATAAATTGGATGGGGTGGAGCCTTAGGTATCACCTGAGCGAGACCACTGGTGTGAACCAGGTTGATGGAGTCTCAGATATGGTGCTGCTACTTGTGGCTCTGTGTCTGGGAGTACTCAAAAAAGGGACAATGACCGCGAACTGGCCTCCAGAATTTTGTACAGGAGGGAGCTGTCCCAGCACTCACCCTGATGCCAAATACCTCAGTTTCTCCCCATATGTCTCTGGTGCCCTTCAAGCTGCTGTTCTGGTACTAGAGCCCAGGGGGAGTGAATCGGTGTTAAGTCCTAGTCTGTTGCAGACCATTTAAGAAGAGACACCTGAGAATCCTGTAGTTTCTTCCACCACCCCAACCCCCACTGATTTTTACAGCCAGAAGTTATGGGGACTTATTTTCCTGGCACTGGAGCCCTGAGCTGGGGGAGCCTGGTGTGGGGCTGGAATCCTTTGCTCTCAAGATATCCCTCTTGATTTTTATCCACCACACATGGGTGAGGCACTACCCATGTCACATCTCTGCCCTTCCTACCCTTCTGAATGAATGTGAGTTCTTTAATTCCTTGGTTGGCGGATTTCCACACAGCTAGATTTTCTGATAATTCTGGATGATAGTTGTTTTGTAGTTTAGTTGTAATTTATGATGTGGTTTTGTGCAGCGGTGAACTCTGCATCTTGACCAGACAATGCAGTGTTGTTAACTACAGTCACCATGCTTTATATTAGATCCTCAGAACTTATTTATCTTATAACTTTGTATCCTTTGACCAGATTCTCCCAAGTTCTCCCAAATCCCCCTAATTTTTTCCAAATCCTAGCCCCTGTCAACCTCCATTCTAATCTGTTTCTATGAGTACAAATATTTAGACTTTACATATAAGTAACACCACACAGTATTTGTCTTTTTTGTCTGGCTTATTTCACTTTACATAATGCCCTCCAGTTTCACCTATATTCTTACAAATGACAAGATTTCCTTCTCTTTCAATGGCTGAATAATATTTGTTGTTTATAGATAATACTGTTTCTTTATCATAAAAAAATTTTAAGTGTGACATCTACTAGTATTTAGTATATCAGAAGGCAAAAATACGGTGCTAAGGACTTTGCATGCAATATTCAGTTATTCACAAACATTTATTCATGTCTACTTAGTGTTAAGAAATAATGTAAGCTGGGCCTTTCCCTACATTCTCAAATTGAAAATCCAGAGCCTTGGTCAAATAAGTGGTGATAAACTCCAACTTCCACAACCAACTGTGATAGAAGGAAGTTCTATCTACTCCTACCTCCTCTGCTTTTTAAAAAAACACATTGATAAGTGAAATTGTGCATGAGAAACTGTTGTTCTCAGCAAGCTATACTGTGGATGCTCTCTCTTTCCTACTCTACATCAATTTCATTGTTATAGCTAAAACTCACAAAAATAAAATTTTGTTTTAGATCTCAGATCTTTTTGAGCCATTATTTGCTAATAATTGAAAACCTTTAGATGTGTGCTTTTTCTCTGAAACAATTTCAAATGTACTGATAGTGTAAAAACATTGAAAACAAAACTTGTTTTCCAGAATCATTTCATAGTGAATTAGAGATTTGTGGCCCATTACTCCTGAACACTCAGTGTTTGTTTCCTACACTTATGAGAAGGCGTATGAGCATTCTCTTTCATAAGTTCAATATAAATATAAAAATCAAGATTTATTAATATGTAATACTCATCTGAAGCTTAGACTTTACAAATGGAAGTTTCTAAAAGTTTTCTTTCTATAGAAACTGATTAAATCAAAAGTGCACTTATTATTAAAATAGTTCTTGGAATTTAATTATAAAGCATATGTAAAACAATAAATTGAAGTGTCAGAAGATAAATGTGAGCAACTCACCCAATATTTAGAGCCCAAGACAATGTTAGAAATTGAGAAAACAAAATTAGAAAATTAGAGGACAAACTCAGGCAGCACAACATTAAAGAAATCTTACTGAAGTGGCCCTTTCTGGGAGGATGATGCAACCCCACCATGAGATCTTAAAAGACACAATAGAGAAAATGACTAATTCCAATAACCAAATCTAATACAAACTTTGGAAATAAAATGGCATCCAGTGTACTTGTAGAACAATATCACAAAGTCAGTAACCATCTCCACTGCTCTCCTTGGCATGCTCAGTGGAAATTCAGAGCTGAGAGGGGAGCACGAAGGCCCAGTCAGTCCTCTTTTGGACTACAGAAGACTCATGCTTCCCTGAAGGGGTAGATTTTTTTCCCTGTGGAATTGGGAACAGATCTGCCAATTGTTATATAGCCTTAAAAGTAGGCAAGGAAGGAGTGGAATCTCCCTCAGACTTCCTTCTTTTGCTTCCTTTCTTTAAAAAATAAACAGGCAAAGGATGATTTAAAATTAAAATAAAACAAACAAATAAAAACCCTCCCCTAACACCTTTCATACCATAATATACAAGCCATGATATTTAACACTTGGATCCTAATGCCCCCTTAAAAAAATAATGACTTCAGCTTCCTGTTTTCTGTATAACCCAAATCTGGTCAACGTGTGACGTGTACTCCTTCTCCTGACATTGTTGAGCAGCAGTTAATGCCCCAACGGTCCTCTGGCACAAGCTGTTCTTTTTATTTCTCTGGTGTGACTTAGGCACTGGTCCACAGGGCCCCCGACTGCAAGGAGTATATAGCAACCAAGCTGCTAGGGATTCCCATTGGAAAACCTTTCCATAATTTGGGAGATAGAAGGTAGGACCCTTCTCCTAGTTAGTGGGACTTGGTCACAGAGCTCTGGGAAAGACTTCCTGGAAAAGGTAGAATTTTTAGAACATATAAAATTCCTGTAAATATTAAGATATGCATTATACAACTGGTAAACACTGAATTCATGTTAGGTACAAAAACTGATAAATAAATGAAAATAGGTCATTATTCACACAAGAGAAAACAAAATGTTAAAAGAAAAAATAAAGCGACCCTTGTATGGTGCATGACTGAGCTCTGAATGCTTTCATTTGGTGATAATATGACTAACATGAATATTCATTTAATCAAAATCATGATATATTATTTCAAGAGGATGAGAGGCCAAAAGTGTGCACGTGTGTGGCAGGGTCCGGAAGATGAAGGCACTAAATTCTCATCTTCCACAGTGGGAAGCCAGTAGATAAAGCCTATTAATAAAAACTCAGGAAATGGCAATATAAGCATGTTATTTACAGAAATGGAGAGATCTTAAAAGAATCAGCTAATACATTTGAAAGTGATTCCATCTGTGCATCAGGAAATGGGCTGAGAAAAAAGCACAGGAACCACGTGATGCTTAAGCTACATGAATGTATAAGTTGGATTAAAATAAAAGTAAACTGAAAAATACTGTGCGATATATATTGAAATACAAGTGCATCTATAATTTTGAATCTTTCTGAATACATTTTATATTTATTTGACATTAAGTTCTCTTATATGAGATATATAAGTTTTACACACTCTAGTTGGGACTTTGAGAACATACAAAAAGTATTTACTTTCCTAAAAATGGGAAAAACATGTAAGACTACTGAATCTGAAACAAAGTGGAATATTTACTGTAGAAACTATACCCATTTTCAATGACAGTAAATTTGGTTAGCAAGGAAAAGAATTTGATATAAAGAGTTCAGAACTACATACATAATAAGCCATTTATGAAATGTTCAAAAGTATATGTCCCAAAGGAAGGTGTCAGGGAAGTTTTCTGTCCCATTTCACAGTTAGCATGACTACAGACAGCCCTGAGAGATGGCACACATCAGAGCTCTGACCTGCAGTGTTTCCAAGGAGTCAGAGCAACACTAACAGTGAAGAGAGCTCTCATCATCAGTGACTTCAACAAGTTTGTCTGTCAGGATTTGAAATATCTTAATTTTATTTTCTCACAGAAACTACTTTTCGATATTTTAATTCGTTTTATATATATTTTATATAATCTCTCTGTTTTATATATGTTTTATATAATCTCTCACCTTGACCCCTAGAATCAGCTATGTCAAAGCTCTCCTTCCAGGTTCTAGATCTGTGATCCACAACCTGAGCAATAGGCCTAGTAGATCTCCTTCTAGGAGTGTAGAGGTAGGAGTGGGAAGGGCATCATAAATGAGATGTAAGGATCCTTCTCAATAGAGGCCTGAAGGCATTCACTTAAAAAAAGTATATACATAGCACAAGTTTTCCTATAGTTCATAGGGAACCTCAGAAATCCTGAATTGCTGGCTAATGAGCCTTGGTCACTTGTCATGGAAAATAAGACAAACAAACAAATAAACTAAGAAAGGATGAGATTGATTCATCGACAGCATTGTTTCCAAAGCATGATATTGCAAGGCCTAGGCATTTCATCCCAAAATTTATACAACTTAAAGCAAAAAAACAAAGCCAACACAAAATGCTGCAAAATTCTTATAGAATCACCAGTCTACTAGTCACCAAGACAGATCCCATGCTGTGCTCTAACCCTTCTTCTCCCAACTGTTTGTTCTTTTACACTCTTATCCTAAAATCTTCATGATAATTTCCTGACATTTCCCACAGCCTGTCATACATGGCAAATTAAAACAGATGCTAAATGTGCATGTATATACATGCAAGCATGCACACATACAGATATAGATCAAGAAATATCAAAAGATCTTACAAAAGGTAAGATATTCCCATTGAGAAAGGTAAAGTCAAAGATATCCGGTTGAAAATGTAATTCAAACACATGCAATCAATTAAAGGTAGGTTCATGCTGTAGATAGATTGTGGTAAGGGCCCTCGCTGTATTTACATGACTTCACAGTTCCCACTAACAAGGGTGGAATATATTTCCCTCTCTTTAACTTCTCAGAGTTTAGCCATATGCTTTCCTTTGGTCAGTGGAGTGTTAGCAAAAGTGATTAAGCGGAGCCGTGACTGGTTGGATCCATTGGTTAGGCATCATCCCACAAAGTAAAGGGTCACTGATTCAATTCCCTGTCAGGGCACATGCCTGGGTTGCAGGTTTGGTCCCAGTCCAGGCCTGTGGGAGAGGCAACCAACTGATATTTCTCATTCATATCAATGTTTCTCTCCCTCTCTTCTTCCCTCCCTTTCCCTCTCTTTAAAAACACATATTTTTTAAAAAGTATCGAGCAGAGGTTTGAAAGGCTTTGTCTAGTTGGTCCTGGCAATGCTTTCTCCCTGTTAATGTGATAAGATCATACCCAGGCTAGCTGATGAGAAGATGAGATACCGGAAGACTGTCCTCCTTGTTCCAGCTGACAACGGGCCAACTGCATGGTGATCCACACCAGAACAAGGAGAACCAACCGGTGAAGCCTAACCTAAATCACTAATTCTCAGACCTGGAGCCAAATAAACGCTTATTGTTTCAAGTCACTGAGTTTCAGAGTGAAGTATTATACATTGCTATTTTAACAGCAGATAGCTGACAGATTTTTCTCGATAGCATTTATAAGGATATCACCTAAAATACATGGGTATATTTAATTAATGCTAAACATGTTATTTCTAAAAACTATACTACATCAAAATGTCATGTAGCACTGAGTTTGAAAATACCATACCAAAACTTGTAACTTAGTCATAGCTGGAATTTTAAATTCTTGGCATGAAGCAAAATAAACTTGAAAATACGCAGGTAGATAAATAAATTATATTCCTTTTGTTTCCTGAAATTAGTTTTGCCTACTGAGAGGGACTCTATTAAACTCTTACTCAGTATGAGAAATATTTGGATAAATATATACAACCTATCTTCATAGTCTATTACATTCTTCAAACTGTTAGATAGACAAAGAGAATGTTATAGCAAACACTATTTCCTAGAAGAGTTACGCTTTGCATTGATAACATTTGCAATGGATAGTCATCAATCTAAGCCAAGTCCTTTTGCTCCCATCATCCTTTCATTTGTTTTTATTCTATGCCTCATTTATTCTATTCCAGAGCTATTCTACAACTTCACTGTCTACTCAAACCTCCTTCTCAAAATTAATCACCTAACTCACTTGACTTACAGGGCACTGTGCTATTTATTTTAGTTTCATATTTCTTCACTGACTCTCACCATTTATAAATGGAAAAATTTCAAGCTCTTCGTAAATTCAAATTTGTGCCTAGAAAGATACAAGAATATACTGTTTCTCTAAAGCAAACCCAGGATGCTATTTTAGAAGGAAAAATTAAAAATTTTAGAGGAATAAAAGATATTTTTATTAGAAAGCAAATTTTATAGGAAAAATAAAATTATTAAAAAGGTATCTAGGAGACAAATTAATAAAACTTCCAAACTGTAGGAGAAAAATACAAAAATAAGAATAAATTTAAGAAATACAAAAGACAGTTACAGAAATTCCACATGGGTCTAATATGAGATATAGAAGTCACTCCCCTCAATAACCTCAATAACAAACAGAAAATATACACAGAAAGAAGGAAATAGTGATTTAAAAATTAAATGCTCTGTCAAAAATATGATATTTAAAAAAGGATGATGATAATAATGAGGATGATGAAGATGATATGGTGGTTGAAGATGAAGATGAAAAGGTGATAATAAAGTTGATACAAGCTGTTGTTAAGGTAGTCTCACAAAATACAGAGCAAAAAAATAACAAGATAGGAAATAGAGAAAATTTAGTTTTAGGAAAGGCTTTTGAGATACTATTACACTGTTAAATATTTCTGGTTCCTTAGCTAAGGTGTCTTTAATAAACTGAAGAACATACAACAGTATTTAATGACATTAAATTTTGTAAAATGCATGCATTCCAAAGAGAAACTATATACAGGCAGCATTTTAATCAACAGAAAGAATGTACATGATCAGTCTCAATATAGTCTGTATAAACAAGACAAACTGATAAAGAAACTAAAACATGGCAAGGCTGGGAAACAAGATATGTACCAAACAGAGGAAAAAACAAAGGCAGTAGGAGGGCAGGAAAGCTCCCAAATTCCCAAACACTCTTCACTTTAAGATGTAGTCCTATAAAAAAGCAACTATAAAACACACATAAAGGGGATAAAAAAGAAACTGACTCCAGTGTTAGAGTTTCTCGAATTAGAGTTGACCCTTGAACAACACAGGTCAGAACTGCACAGGTGCACTCAGGTGTGAGTATTTCGATAAATGCTGTAACTATTTTCTCTTTCTTTACACACTGTAAGTGATTTCCTCAGTAACATTTTCTTTTCTCTAGCTTACTGTACTATAAGAATACATTATAGTATATTACATATAACATAAAAAATATGCATTATTTGGTGGTTTATGTTATCAATAAGGCTTCCAGTCAACAGCAGGTTATCAGTAGTTTTCAGGAAGTCAAAAGTTTTATGTGGTTTTCGACTGCACAGGGGCTCAGTGCCACTACGCCCATGTTGTTCAAGAGGCAACTATACTTTTTGCCAATTATTTCCATCTATATTTATCATTTAACACCATTAATAAAAATAATATAAACTAAAATATAGAATGCCTGGGAAAAAATTTATATCAGAAATCAGAGGTAATTACATATTACTAATTATATCTGTATAAGAGGGAGAAAATGGTGATTGATAGCCTAAAAATTAGTAAATTTTTTTCTGATCTTCATGATATCAATCAAATTAATTTATTTCCTGAACATTATTTTTAACATTATTAAAATGCTTCAGGATGACTAGAATCCATTACACCTTTTTAGTTTATTTTTAGGATTTCTTATTATCAATAAATTATTATTGTCTTGGAAGTGAGAATACGTAAATTCTAGTCTTTTTTTTTTTCAATAAATTCATTGTGTAGGTTAGGTAAGTGTTCAAATTCTCTGGACCATCATTTTTTTCATCTTAAACAAGATAATTATAATATACTGCCATATAATTCCATTTTGAATACTTGACATATTATTGCAGATACTGTGATACATTGTATATATATTCCTGATTAAGTCCTTACGACAAACAATTTCACAGGAGAATTTTTACCACCATTTTTTCAGAGAGCAAAATTGAGTCCAGGAGATGTTAAGTAATCTGCACAAAGGCATACACATATGTATTGGTATTGATATCCCAGATTGTTTCCTGTGCAATGCAGTATAGCAAGCAGAGGGTTGTGATAAAACAGCTGATATTGTGCATAGAAGAGCTGACGGCATGAGTAATTAGACATGCTGATCATTCACACAAGATAATTTGAGGGGTGTTAGAACAAATCTCCTCCCGTTAACCATTGCTTTCTATTTTTCTTGTGTCAACATTAAGGATGCATTATTTCAGTATTCCAGACATCATTAAAATGGGAACTGAAAATGACAGCATGGTATGAAGTTAGATGTCTAGCTGATAACAGATTCCATTGTGAATAAGACACAGGATAAGTATGAACAAAAATGTGAACAAAACTTTAGAAAATACCCCAACACAAATCCAGTCTAATTTAGAGATTTTCAACATTTGGCTGATTTGAAGTTACTCTTTTTTAATATTTGAAAAAGCAAATCTATAATTCCGGGTAGAAAGAAGTCTAAAGATTTCAAACCACTTTCAGACTAAATATAATTTTTAGAACTTTTGGTAGATAAAGCTATAGAAACTCATACGGCTTCCAATAATTATGTAAGGGGGAAAAGTTAGCAATTAAGAAATTAAAAAGCTTAGAGGCTGTTACTTTTATTCCAGAATTTCCAAAAGGCAGCCATTCAGCTACTAGAGATGTTTCCGCCTTTTCAAAGGAAGGGTCCTCAAGGAAACGGGTAGCGAAAAGAACCGAACACACAGCTCCTACTGAGCACAACTCATCTTCACGCTTCACACAGCAAGCCCCTCATAGAGTGAGCCTGTGTCTGGAGATGAAAGATAAGAAAGGAAACTTGACTTTGTCCTGAGACTGAAGTGTATCAAAAGGTCATTAGTATTCTTGTTGTTAAAGATTAGTCATCATATGTTCCTTGCACTTCTTCCACAAAGGACCAAAGGTAGTACAGTTCTTAAGGAGTTAGAAGCACCTTTTCCTAGAAGCATATTAATCAATAATAAAATCTTCAATTAATAATGATAACTCGAGTTCTTCTGTTTCAGGCACTGTAATACTTGCTTTGCAAAGCCTATCTTATCTAACACTCTCAACATCCTTGTGAGGCGGTTACCACTTCTTACATATGAAGAAGCTGCGAGTTGAGAAAAAGCACGGGAGTGGTTGAAATAATGAAGATGTTAAGCAGTGGGTGATGATTGGAATTTGGCTCTGAGTTCAAAACTTCAATCTTAATTGTTAAATAAGCAAACATTTTGAGTTTGCTGACAATCATTACTTTGATGAGGCTTGTCATACTTCCTACATAGCATTTGTAGACAAATATCTTTCCCTCTCAAATATTTATAGATAAAGTAGAAATGAATATATGTAGCATCTAGAAATAAATATACATATATATATTTTCTAGAAATGAATAAGATAACACTGCATTGGCATCATTTAAAAGATAAGACAAAGGAATTCTGTACCTGAATTTCACCATGGTGAAAGGAAAAAACAAAAACAGAAAAACTTTGAGGTGAAAATCTCTTTGAATACACAATCTTTTATTTCATTTTGTTTATTTATTTTTTAGAGAGAGGGGAAGAGAGGGAGAAAGAAAGGGACAGAAATATCAATGTGTGGTTGCCTCTCATGCACCCCATACTGGGGAACTGGCCTGCAA
>PVKM010011787.1:0-32692 GCA_004027735.1 Carollia perspicillata | reverse complement strand
GACCATCGACCATCGTCTTTGAATACCTTATGTGTTAGGTGTTCTTTTCCCAAGCTCTACGCTAAGCATCTGAGAAGGTATGGTACAGTTCCTACTCTCTAAAAGGTGGAGTCCTGTAAACATAAAGAGGCCACAATGCAGTATGAGATACTGAAGTTCACATTGCTCGGGAAGCATGGAGAGCTACTAGTTGCCAGGGGATGATTTTTAGAGGCTTCATACAGGAGTAGACATTCGCACGCACTTGGAGAACAGTGTTGTGGCAGACGTGGAGTGATGCACTGCCGAGTTCACTCTACGAGGAAGGACTGCTTGCCCAGCCATGAGGAGTGTGACAGACAGCTTCCAGCTGTTGGCACCTCCAGGATCAATCCCTGCATTGGAGCACAGGGCAGACTTTTCTTGGGACAATGACTGAGCAAGATGGTGTTGTATTGCTGGTTTATACCAACCTCTTTACAGCTGATTTTGTTCGGGAGTTTTCATTGGGCTGATAGAGACTATCAGATGTACACAGTGAATAGAGAGCTCCTTACCTGATTCTGGTTTTGCCCTTCTCCTTTCTCAGGTGTTATTCCCAATATACTTTTCACATTTCTAACTCCATCTGAACTCTGCATCTGGGAGCACCCAGCTGACACCAATGGGAAAGAGCTTGGTATGAGAAGCATATTTCAGGCAAAAGGAATAAATGAGGACAGACACAGGGACAGGCATGTGTTCTGCTCAGGAAATGGGGCTGAATTTGGTAGGGGCAGGTTATAGGAAGTGAGCATGCTCCAGTCAGGATCCAGAAGGTGAGATGCCTAGAAAGTAAAGATTCTGGTGGGGGCTTTTTCCTGAGAAACGATGGGAGTCATTATAAATCCTTTCAAGAGGAAAAATGAGATATTCCTAGTGCAAAGTAGAGAATGAGTAAAGCAAGAGACACAAAGAAACACTTGTGTCTAAATTTTGTCGAAGTATTTCTCTGTTTAGTATTTCACTTGTAAAGCAGTACTTTTTTTCTTAATTTTTTAAAACAATTAGTGCAGGTAGGTCTTTTTTTGAATAAAGATTTTGTTTATTTATTTTTTAGACAGAGAGGAAGGGAAGGAGAAAGAGAAGGAGAAAAATATCACTGTGTGGTTGCCTCTCACGTGCCCCCAACTGGGGACCTGGTCCACAACCCAGGCATGTGACCTGACTGGGAATTTGGTTCGCAGGCCTGTGCTCAATCCATTGAGTTACACCAGCTGGGGTTTTTCTTAATTTTTTATTGCTAGGTTATTCAGATGGAGCATTAGTGCTTCACATCCCACCTGGAGAAAGTACCTTCATGTTACATGGAGGAGAGAAATTTGCCTCCTTGCTTTCAGGCCAAACAACACTGAGCGTTCTTCACAATCATCAGAGTTGCTGTGGTTCTTGGTGCAAATCTGAAGTATATTTGGCCATTATTTCAATCTCTTGAATCAGTTATAAATTTTTCCTCAATTTGTAGACATTAATATTTGGTCTGATTTCTTATCTCTTCTGAACACATTTCTAACAATTGCCATTTCTGGACAAGTATGGGTGTTACCATCCACGTCTGTCTTTTGTGTCTGTGTGTGTACGTGTGAAGACACTGACCTCCCTCTTCACAAACAATCTTAACTGCAACATTAAGTAAGAGCAGACTTACTAAGCATTTGCTATTAGATATTTTCCAGGCATAGAATACATTATCTCTTTAGCACTGAAGAAAAATCTCGATTTAATAAAACTGCATTTTAGCAACGTGTGGTAACTTTGAAGTGTGCTTTTACATGTGTTTATATTAATATCAATGAATAATTTCAAAGGTTAAACCTTATGATCCATCTCTTCAGCCATCTATTTCAGTCTCGAGTCCTTACATCACCTGCTCTCCTTAGGCCATTGATTTATGTTTCCTTCAAATTGCTGAGTTTGGGCAGTATCATTTATTTTTTAATATAACATACGCTGCACTTTGAAACAGTATTCCGGAAGGTAATGGTAAAATACCTATAACACGGTATAGAATTGCCTGCTCCGCCGTGTGAATCAGCCACCTCCCCAGTGACATGTGTCTGGGGTTCTCCTGGTCCTGAAAAGGAGTGAGAGGTTTTCCTCGGTCTCCTTTTCTGCAGTAAAGACGTCAGGGGAACCTTACTCGGGTACCACAGTGTGTCTGTGTGTAAAGCGAAGAGATGCAGAGGAGTTTTTAGAGTTTTCTTAGGGCCATCGTATTCCAGGCTCCCCAAAATAGCTAAAGACCATCGAAAATGTACTGTGAAGAAACAGCCATTCGGGGACCCTGAAAATGTCTGCTTGAACAATATTTTCAGAAATTAAAAATAATTAGGTGGATTAAATTCAATGATCCTTTTCTGGTACTTACGTAATGCATTTCTTTGTTCAAAAGGTTTTGGCATGTCTTTTTATTTCTCTTTGCAAATATTAAATGAAGTAGGTCTTCGCCAGTGTCACTGAGAGAAAAGAACTACGGCACGATAGACTTAAGTGCCTTGACCACGTTGATATGACTTGTTGCAAAATGGCCTTAGACTAGATTGCATGCTCCTGTTTGCTAATCTCAGATTCTTTTATGTAAATCACACTATTTCATGGGGCATTATGTGGAGGATAGAATTTACAAAAGAATAAATGTATTTATGTATGAAAATTGATGCATTTCCTTCTAGCTAAATGCAGGCCTTTCCCTAGGAGGATATTGCCATTTTTTTTATTTTCAATGGGTTACTTTAAAGAAAATATATTACACATTTAAAAATGAGTTAAACTATGTCTACTATTAATGGCAATCCACTCTTATGATATTCATATTATAAAAGCCAACTATTAGTCAAAAATATAGTTTGATGAATGTCCTATGTTTATAAATTCAAGATAGTCATTTCATTTCTCCCACAGTTAATTTGCTTTAAATATTAGTTTATTATATATGTTTGCTTATATTACAAGTGTTTCCAGTAAGCAAACACAAATCATTTTTATATTTAGCATTTAAAATGTATCTTAACTTGACCATTAAATCATCTATTAAATATTCAATTAAAGTGGATTTTGATCCATTTTTTAAAATTAGTGGTCAGGTATTCGGGGAAACGAGCTTGCAAGATATCTCTAAAACGCAATTCACTTCATTTCTTGTTCTGTATATTTTGTCAGAGAACGCCTTAATGTAACAGAAATCGGATTTGGTGTGTATTTTTACACCAAATCAAATTGTGCAGGCGCCACCCTCCGCTTTCTCCAAAACACTATAAAGGATAAGATTCCACCATGGTATAGCTTAAGAAAACAGTGCAGCCCTGGAGGAAGTCCATGCGTGGAAAGCGAAACTATAGGAATGTGTTTTACTGGAAAGCCATGTGTCTTGTAACAGCATTACAGAACTGGATTTAAAAAAAATAAGTTTACTTATCTACATTCCGTCTGCTTCTGGAATCTGTATGTAAGACATATATGGTTTTTTCCTAGTCATTCTGTGGGCATAAATCATAAGTATAAAAGGTACTGAAAAATGTAAGAATGAAACTGCGATATCGTAGTGACTAATGGTGGAAAGCACTTAGACGCTCCAGTTGTAACAACTGTATGAAGAGGGTGAAGGCATCATAAGTCATTTTATTTATGGCAATTGGCAGATTTCCCTTCCTAGTTGTATCGAATATAGTCTTACTTTCCCTGTCCTTTTCTTGCCCAATCCTTACTTGTCCAAATTTGCAAGGCATAATGATACCTTTTAATATTTTAATCTATTCTTTTAATGTATAGCAGTAATCCAAAATTATTCTTTTATCAAATCAGATGTGAAAAATGTCAAGTGTCCTCCATAGGCTTCGTCCAGTATGAAGTACTGTTTCAGAATAATGTATAAAGTTTTTCATTTTTGATCCTAGAGGAAAGAGCTGTGTGCTGTCCTCATATACACAGTTGCTTACATGTCCGGAAGTTCCCATAAAACAGTTCCTACGCTACAAAGTGAATTAGGTTGTTTTCCTCTTTGTATGGGATCTTCTATGCAGCCAAAATTTAGAATTTGCAAAATATTAGAAAAATAAAGCCATTTCATCAATTACTTCTATCTCATATGTAAAGCATAAACATTTCTAAAGATCTTTACCAATGACTAGCTTCCTTTTCTTATTTGAGAGATGATATAAATTGGTGTTTTAAAAGTTCATAAGCATCTAAATCTTTAGTAAAAATGAAGTAGTCAATCAAATAAAACTACCTTATTAGTTTAATTGATAACATTTATATATTACAAAGTTAAAACATTGAGATCAAGAATATTTCCATGAATTATGGGCTTTGAGATTAGGCAGATGGATGACAGTCATGGAAACTTTTCGTCTCGATGTCAAATTCATTTTGGTAGATTACTTTGGATAAGTTGTCATGAAAAAACGAGTCATCCTGGTAAGCACAATAGCACTTCAGTAGCATTTGTTTGTATTATTTTACGTGAGTGGAATATCTACTGCAAACATTAAAACATACAGACACAACCTCTTAATGATATATTTATAAATTTAAATATAGGCACAGATATTTATCTTGGATCTGCACAGAAAGAGTTATGTGCCAGCAGAAATCAATGTGTTTATTATTTCCAAGTTTATTAAATATTAGTATAAAATTTGCCTTTTATGATCACAGTTCTTTAACAATAGCTATGTTACATACATTTGTAAAAGAAAATTTGAATCACATGATTGTGTAAATTCCCTCTGAGATATGCTGAGATTCCTGGAATGCAGTTTGTAAACCACAGGACAGGTTCAAGAGGAGACAGTCTGTGTCATCTCCTCTGTACACCCCTTCACCTAGTACAAAACTGTGGCAGTGCAACAAATACTTGCCTAATTACCCCACTTTTAATGGCCACTTATAGTTATCTGTTTTATTTAAAAAGAAGAAAAGGAGGAGGAGGAAGAAGAAGAAGAAAGAGGAGGCCAATCTTGTGATATGAAGAGTGTGAGCTGTTGTCTGGCTGCCATGTTTTAAGACTCGAGTTATAAATCACGTACCGTATCAGCTCAGAATGTGGCCTTATGTTTCTCAGTTCCTCTCGGTTTAGTGCCCAGCTAGTGCCAGGCAAGCTGTTGACTTTCACAGAGAAGAATTCCAGGAAGTCGTCAGAGTGGGCCATTTTCCAATAACGCTCCCTGGCGTGGACTCAGTTCAGGGCTCTTTTACAAATGGCTATTACACTGAGATCATGATGAGATTTCCTAGAAGTATCCACAATGCTTTTCACTAAAATTTTCTAATTCAAAACTTTTTGTAAAAAACAGAGGTTTCTCCCTGCATTCTTAATGTCACATAACCGTTTGTCAGTACATTTTAGTACCCTCTTAAGGTACAAAAGTACTTAGATCTCTTGGAGACATGTTTTTTTTTAATTAATGATTACTATTATTATTACTTCATATCATTGTGCTTTAGATGTTAGGCTTAAATTACACTGGATTTTTATGTCTTACTTCAAGATGCTTGAAGAACAGGAGTACTAAATTATTAATTATTGCTATTAATCCTGTCAGTCATCAGCAGTCACTGAGAGTTTACGATGGGCAAATGTTGCAGTAAGTACTCTAGACGTGCAGGAGGCTATGTTGGGTGTGCCCAGCCTAGACTGGCCGAGCAGAACCTGCCATGGCCCCTGTCCCTGGAGGAATCGAAAGCGCGCAAAGGTCCTCAGGAACTGATCTGACCACCATGTCACCCAGGGTGAAACTAGAGTGTAGAGAAATAATGGAGTCCTCGGCTCCACCTCAGACTAAGGAGTGAGTCCACATATTGGACTCCATTCCTTGATCTTTCTGTTGTTGGCATTTGGTGTTTACTTGAATTTGAATGTCTTTATGGGGAGACCGAGGGACGTTAAGATTAGTATAGTACTTATCATATGAGTGGTACTCAGATAAAGACTTATGTGACCTTTGAGTTGAGATCACTTGGAAGTCATTGAGTCTAAACCTTTTGTTTTTCTGACTAGGAACCTGAACCTCAGTAGTGACTTAATTAAGGTCATACAGCTATACAAAGAAGGAGATGATAGACAAACCTAACGCTTTCTAATACTTTTGATTTTTAAAAGTGGTCTGGTGGTCCCCATTTAATATTTCCTTCTTTTCCTCAGGTTGTTCTTATCTGCCAGTCAAGCTTATTGTTTTCCCCAGTGAGTGGCCGATGAACCACACACAAAAAGATATGGAAGCCAGGTTGCCTTCCTGTAAGTCCCACTTGTTGGTATTAGTGCATCCCGATCTAGATGAAACTTAAATAGAGGGCACTTTTCTCTTTTCCCCTTTCTTGTAGGCTTCTATCTTGTTTCAACAAGATTATTAACTAATTCTGGTTAATGTACTATTAGGGTAACTGGCCCCAGAAGCAGTTGTCTTTAATAGCTGACGTGATCCTATAAAAACAAATCTGTTTATGTCAACTTCCCTACTTAAAACCCTGGAGTGGTGCAATGCCCACCAACTGTTCTTCTTTAGGTTCATCTAAACATTCAGACTCACAAGGTGATGCTGCACCACACCTGGCACCTGTCTACTTAGAAGGACAGAGATTAAGAACCACAGCTTGCCTGCAGGGCAGCAGTAGGCCTTCCTCATTGAGAGCCCTTGCAGCAGTCCAAAGTCACGTGTGGAAGTCACCCTCCTTAACAGTCTTGTATCTGTTGCAACGATTCATAGGCATGGCTTGCTGAGTCTACTCACAGGGAAGACCAAAGCCATGATGTCAAATGTTTGTGGTTCATTTACAGTTTATCCTAATCTAGATGCAGTTTACCGATGAGGGGTTATTTTGACTATTAGCAGTGTCACCTTGAGATGTAATTGACATTGTACCTTGTCAAGTTACCAAAGAAATCCAACTAGAGTTAACCAAAGGTCAAGTTCCTATGCCCAAAGGAAAAGAAAAGATTGTTGTTGTTTTTATTGATTTAAGCACACGTGGCTTCCCTTTTCTCATAATAAAGTACACATTATTTAAATAAAACACAAGAATCATTATCAGCTGGTTGCTGGATGCCTCTCTAGTCTCATCTTGCCCCCTCGTATGCACCTTGAATTCTACAATTCAGCCAAACCAAACCCTTTCAGTTCCTCCAAAGGACTTATTCCACTTGGCTTTCAGCCCTCATGTATACTGATCCATCTCTCATTTATTTATTTTAAAAGTTTTGAGCCCGGAACCATGCAGCTTGTTGGAGCATTGTCCCATATGCTGAAAAGTCGTGGGCACCACTGTTGGTCAGTGAACATACCTCTGAGGTACATACCCTTACTAAGGAGTTGAAAAACTCAGAAACAAACCCAGGATTCTTATTCACACTTAACATAGTTTCTGAAGTTTGGCCCAGAAACTAAAGAAAAGAAATGTTTTCCATTAAGGTATCAAATACAGATGCATCTGTGAGGATAATCACCCTTTCCTGGAACTACTTTTCCTGGACTTTATCACCTGAGTTCCAATATAATGTGGTAACAAGTCACACAGTAAAATATACTTCTGACCAGCTTTCTAAAAGGTACAAAAAGTACTCTTAAATATGATACTTTTTATATCAACCATCGGCAAAATCGAAGAACATGATATTGAGCCATAGCTCAGAAGCCATATCTTTGATTAACTAAGATAATGTGGTCCAAGACATTAGTTTCTGATGGTCTGAGAGTGTAGGGACAGAATTTGGAATTGTGTAGGCAAATGGATAGTTAACATGCCCATTTAGGCCTTTTTTCTCAAATATCAAATATCTTAAATGAGCTTTGGAGAGGTGCTGGACCACAGTCAATTCTCAATCAAACTCCCTTAATAAGATTTTACAGTGCAGAAATTCTTCCTTGCTGATTAAAATGAGAGCTATAATTTTATGAGTCAGGTACTGACCAAATTTCTTACATAAGGAAAGACAGCATGTTGGAACCCAGCCATGAACGACCTGGTTGCTTACAAGCAGCATCCTAGTCTTTTGGAAGGAGCAGTAGATCTTTTCATGCTCTGATGTAGAGAAGTAATTTCTACACTGCCAAGTTTTAGAGCTCTGTAGCATAGGTTCAACCTGGTCCTCCATATATGGATTCTACTTGATTTATTCAATAGTACTTCATGGAGAAAAGAACTTACTTATCAATATTTAAAGGCCAGGAGACTTCCCAGGATGTTCTGGATTTCTGGCTTCTCATAAACTATAGCAAGAGAGGACACACTTAATTGCCATTTGATGCAATAACATTTGGCTGGAGCTGAGTAGCAGATGGTTATGAGAGACAACCTTTTCAGAATGAGTGTGTGCTCTCCAGGCCTTCTCCACATCAACCAAACTGGTTTCACTCAGTTTTCACTAGGTTCCTACAGGAATCTGCGTTTTTTACTTGCTCATCATCATAAAGCTGTAGCTTGAATAATTCTATGTGTATCTATTTGTAGGGTTGGGAGAGGAACAGAAGAGGAAGGGAATTAATATTTAACGAGCATCTAAATTTCACCTAATAAGTCATAGGCACTGTACAGGTTTCCATGTATACAGAAGGAATAAGACACAGGACGACTTTAAGGTGTATCCTTTGCTGAGGACAGAGGGAGTGGCTGCCCTGAACCCACCTGCTTATGGAGAGCTTCAGGGGGGTGGAAGGCACTCTTTCTCACTTCTTTTTTCTGAATATCCTTAAAATTTAATTTCAAAATGTTCACCTCCTGGTACCTCAAGGGGCCTAGGAAAGACGTCAACCGCAGGGAATCCTTTCAAGTTGATTATCTTGGGAGGTGTGGAGAGCATACCATGGTTGGCTTGTCCCCAGCCAAACTCTTGTACTTTGAGGCATAGTCCCCGGTACACAATCTGTAGAAGGTTAGGTATCCGATGAACTAACAATAACACAACGTCATAACACAATGTTACACTTTAGAAGTGTAATTGGAGTAAATCTCACAGGTGCATAGAGCAGGCTTAGAGTGGGATGGGGCCATTTATGAAAGGTTTTGTATGCAGTGCTGTAGGTACTGGGAAGGCTTCAGATTTATAATTTAGAGGTTTCTCAGTACGGTGGATGGATCAAAGGAACTAAAGCAGGGAGACCAGTTAGTTGTTAAGTATCTGTGCGTCATGGGCTTCGACACCAGCTCCTGAAATGCACATATTAACACTAATGCAAACATAGACATCAGTACTCAAATTCAGTTTTTATCATTTCCCAATTTTAGTAGCAGCTCAAAAGCTATGTGTGCTTTGCCCATACCTAATTTAATTTTGGTAATGATTTGTGAGCTGACAACTATTATCTCCATTTTACTGATGAGGAAACTGAGTTCAGTCTCCCTTCTAAGATGTGTGGCCTCTTGCAAAAAAAAAAAAAACACAGACTCAGGTTGTACCTTTCAAATATCAACATTTTAAGACTTTTAAGCCCTAGGTTAATTGTTATGCCTGGTAATAAAGTTGTGTTAGAGGATACACAGCGTTTCCAAACAGAGGTGTTCATGCTAGTAATTAAAAGTTTACTTGCAGAGCAATCACAGTTTTACTTCAGTGACAGAGCACGTAGCCAATAGCATTGATTATAGCCTAATACATAAAGTGTCAGTCCTCAGATAAAAAGCATCTCCTTGGCGTACTGTGGAAACTGGCCATGAATCGCTTCCCTTGAACATCAAAGATTAAATCCACATTTACACATGAAAGTGCATGCTCACTTGGCAGTTTTCAAATACAATTAGTAATGATTCTCCTGTTGCATTTGGAACGTGTGATATGTCAGTACTCACACGAAAAGAAATCTACTCATTTTCCTATATTGCCTTTTTAAAATAAAAACATATACATGTATAGAAATTATATCTACACATATATAAATTTAAATAGATATATTATTTCTAATTTTAGCTGCCTATTTAAATGCATTCTAAGACAGCGTCTGTTGGAATTTTTCCATGCTTTGAAGTATAGGCTGATGCAGGATTGTTTCAACTTTACCTAACGCCACCACTACGAACACGTATGTGCTCCTTCTCCCCTCCTCACACGTACTTTTTCATATCTGAGTGCAGGGAAAATATATGGATTTTATCCAACAGACTATATCTATTAATTTGTCTTATAAAAGTAAAAAAGGAGGAGGAGGAGAAGGTCTGGATTTTATGTCATTTATTATACAAAACTGCAGCATTTTGCATTAGAAACTATAAAATGAAAGAAACATCTTCTCAAGGAAAATATTTGAATACTAAAGCAGTCCCTTTAGGAAAATCTTTTAATAAAATTAAATGCATTAGAAACAGTTGAGTTAGAATATCTGTAAGACCCTATAGCTGCATCATTTTTCCTTTATTCTGAGATGTATAATTTATATATTTCTGAAATCTGGATGCCTCTCAAAGTTGAAGAACATAAGCTTCATGAGCATAAAGATTTTACCTATATTACTCATCCCCTCTTCTTAGTACCTAGGTCAATGCTTGTCAATATTAGGCTGCACAAAAATATTTGTGGTATAAAGCTCAGTTAAAGACAGTTGCCAGTCACCCAAAGAGTGAGTGTCATTGCCTATGCACAAACTTAGCAAGGGCAGAGGGCACCTCGTCATTCCATCTTACCTTGTTTGAATTATTTGCACTTGTAGCATTGCATATCGCTAAACTATAAATTAAGTTTGTATTTTAATTGTCACGTAATGTCTTCAGAAGGATAACACTGAGATATAGAACTGAAATGAACAGTGCCTTGTATATAGAAGACTGCCTGTCACACATGGAGAAATATGATTAAAGGCAATAGAAATGAGTCAGTCTTTCATAAGAGACCATCAGATTTTCAATCTGGACATATTCTTGTAACCTACTCATGTATCATAAAAGATTGACAAGTTTCCAGGTGACTTTTTTTTCTATTAAATTTATCTTTCAAATCTACACATTTTCCCCAATCCCTTTGTTCAGGCCACAGTCATCTTTCACCTAAAACTCAGTAATTATTTTCCAAATGATATCCTTCACCCCTTCAATTATGTTGCACAAAGAAGCCACAACATTCTTTCTAAATAAGAAAATCTGATCCTGCCCTCTGCCAGTTATGTGCCTTTGGTGGCAATAATCTCCTCATAGCTGGCAACTATTTCATTGTCTGCCATCTCTCATCATTCTGTGGCTCACATTCTATGTCCTGACCACACTGAGCTCTTTAACATTTCCTCAAATGTGTCATGTTCTCTCTCACTTCCACCCTTGCACAAGGATCTGTTTAACATTCTGGGACATGTCCTTCAATAAAGAATAAAAGCAAATACAAAGCTATGACATCTACTTTAGAAATAGAAATGCAAATGAAATAGTAATGTTAAAAATTGATAAAGGCGTTAACATTACAAGCAAGAGTTGGGAAAAGCAGCTTATCAGATGATATTCTACAAAAAGACGACAGCCAAAATGAATAAAAAGTTCTACCACTGAACACACACAGGGTGTTACCTCAACATTATTAGGATATTGGAAAAGAAAGCAGCATGTATTGCATAAATAAATGTATTGTGAATTGATACAAAATATGAACAATTCAGGTGGAATCTCCTTCAGCCTAACCACACATTTAAAATAGATGTTAATTTGGAATGAAGAGACACACACACTCACATGCACATTTTGGGGTTTGTCATTTGGACAAAATGAAGTACTTAGGAAAAAGGAATAAAGTTAACTCGGTTGATATGTGAATGTTACACAAAAAAAGATATATATAACATTTACTATCAGAGTTGGTTGCAGTCACTAGTTGGAATCCATGACCATGGAAAAGAGTCTCCTGTTTGAAAATCTGCCCCCTCTTCCTTCTCCCAACTCTAACTCTAAGGTCACTAGTTTTCGATAAAGCAGCATTAGGTGCTTTTCTTTAGCTGGATTTCCAATTAGTAAAAATCCAGTGACTGTGAAAAATTCGTATTTGTGGTGAAATAATAGAAAATGTGGTTCCCTGAAAAAAGAGAGCCCTAATTACTGCTGGATGCTGGGGAGGTGAGAAGTGTTTCCAGACCAGCGATACAGGTGCACAGCATGGATGGTGACCAAAGCCCTGGGCTTTTCCTCCCAGTATCAGTTCGTCCCCGACAGCAGGCCACCCCAGTAGGGTATGTGGCTTCCTGGGCATCTCTAGTCAAGTTGGAGCCCAGTCGCCAAGGTCAGTTTCCAGAGAAAGATCAGAGTTTCCTGCAGCAGTGCCCCTACTCTCTCCCATGGGGAAAAGTAATAATAGTTTTGCTGAAGAACAGTTTATCAATTTTTTACTTTTATGAGTTGTGCTTTTGGAGTCAAGTGTAACCAGCAACTCTTTGCCTAGCTCTAGATCCTAAAAAATTTTCTCCAATCTTTTATATTAATAAGCTTTTCAAAAATTTAAGCTTTCAGTGTGAAAGGGAGAATATGTACCTACAAGAGCATGTTGTCCTGCATGGAAGACCAGCTCAATTCTACTGATTTGTTGAGTGTGAATTGTCTTTATATACCTTTCTTTAAAGACCACAAAGACCATCTACTTTAAATATTCATTGTTTTCATAGTTTATTTTTTCCTAATTCACTATTATTGCAGAGATAAACAAATAAACCAAAATCAAAAATATAAAACAACACAAACTATATTTACTCTCTCAATAATGGCATCCTAGAGGGGCATGATGAATGAGACCTTTACTCTTGTGAGAGCAAACCTGAGTACTCTGAGAGGAGGGGCTTAACTAAAGCTATAGCCACTGTCCCTCTTTAAAGATGTCCAGGTGGCTCATCTCTTGTGGTACCCACATTCTACATTTGGTCTTGTGCATGCAAATAAATGGCTCAGAAGCCTGTACCAAGATATTAGATGGGATTACTGGTATGTGGAATTCTCGTGACTCAAATGGGTGATTCAGAGTGTATCTATTGTATGATGCTATGAGTCTTGGTTCTATATTTAATACTGTGTTTTAGTCAAATAGACATATGCTTTGATAGTATTAGAGTAGACAACTCTCAGCAGGCCTGTCTGGTTGATGCTTTCTTTTCCCATAACCTTGTCTATGACCTTTCAGAGAACCAGGACCTGTAATGCAGATACATGAACTACTGGCCATGTAACCTCATAACCCTAGTCATCTCTAATTGAACTGAGAATGGGTAAAGATCTGGGACAGATGAGATTTTCTGTCCCAGAAATTGAAAGGTGAGAATGTAGAGAGAATCCAGTTTCTATTTGATGTAGATCAGAATGACCACATAAAGACAAGGATGGGTTGGCTATAGTAATTCAAAGCATTGAAGGCCCATCTGGAGAGAAAGAGTAAGAATGGGCACATGTGCAGAAAGGAACAGACTGTAAGTTCTATAAAGAGGAAAGAAAACCTTGGACTTGCATGTATGTTTCAATAAACTCCCCATTATGCTTAAATACTTTGAATTCTTCCAATTCTCCTAATTACCCTTAAGACAAATTGTTAAATATTTGTCTTAAGTTAAATATTATTTTACAATTTAAATATATCATAATTAAAAACTACCCCTATTTTTAATGCTAAACTCCAAAAAGCAATGGAAGTTTGTGTGTGCCAATAGTATGTTTGAGTTATATATTCTTGTATTATATGTTACATTGATAGAAGCTAAACACCCAACTCCAGAAATGCACCCTACATGTGGAGTTCTATGGCTGTCAAGTGAGATGGTCTATAGTCCTACTAGACATGATCGGAAGTGCTTTTAGAGCAGGAATTGATGAGGAACTTTCAAAACCGTAAGGTGGAAGAATGACTAAAGAAAATAGAAATGTTTTGCCTCAAAAAATAAAACCTTAGCATGAGAAACATGGTTAGTGACCATCCTAGTGAAAAGGAGGAAAACTCTTACTGTTGTTCCAGAAGCCAGAATGAGGACCTTTGCTAGATATATAGGGAGATTTGTGTGCAGTATTTAAGCAAAAAATATTCAAACTCTTAGAGCTATGGAATGATGGAACAAACAGGCCACCTCATTAGGCGGTGAATTCCCTGTTAACTGTTCTGGTAGTGGTGATCAAGAAGTCAGAGTCACTGTTTGGGGTCTGACACGGGCTGGGAAACCCCTGTTTTCCACTCCATAGAAGTTGATTTCACTATTCTGAGTATCTTAAGGATCTGCAAGATCAAATATTGAGCAACCTTAATAGGAACTGCTCTTCAAAGCTGCTGCTGTTGGTTCCAGGATTCAGCATCAAAGTAAAAATAATAATAATAAATAAAGCTGCTACTTCCACATGCATACACATGTGTGTAGTCCACACATAAGTGACTTACATATTAAATGGTGAAGAATTCTTTTGCATTTGATATAAATGAGCCCACCTACTTAAAATTACATATTTGTTAACAAATATTTATAAATTAGGTAGACTTTGTTACTTCAAGAAAATAAACTTAGGAAAAAAATGCCTAAAATCAAGACTTCATTTGAAGCAACCTAAATAATCAATAGTTTTTCTTTTTTTTTTGTTTAAGATGACTGTGTTTGCTATATTCAGGTTAGTGAGCAATTGATGTTGAAGATAAAACATGATAGAATGAAGGGATATTGATATTTAGATATTTCTAATAAAACTTAGAAATAATTATTTCAGTGTTTTTATCTATAAAATATAAAATCTTGACCAGTGATTTTAAATTATTTATTAAAAATTTAGACATTAATTTAAATGTTAATGGTATGTATTAGACATCCTATTGTTTTTCAGAATATTTTAATAATATTATGAATTTATTTATACAATTGTCAAGGCTTCTGTTCCTATAAAGAGCAGTTTAGACACATAAAGATGTGTGTATATTCTATATTTTAGTCCAATCATACATTTTTAGTATAGGTATATTCAGAAGTGGAATATGATTTGCTAACTTAGGAGATATTATTCGTAAGTTACAAGATGGATTCTATAAACTGTTAAAGAAGAAAGTCTCATGACCATCTCTTCAGGCCATGCCGTGCGCTAGATATGGCAGAGGTTGTGCCTCCACTTTCAGAAAATGTACCTTCCTTTAAAAAGAGACCTTTTTCCCCCTGAGGAGGGAGTTGCAAAGAGTGGGCAGGTTGGAAATTCTTGAGACTGAATCCATCGATTGACTGACAATGCCTACATATTCTCCCCCCACAAATATACTGTATGAACTGCATATTACACAGTCTAGGCAGCCTCAGAAAATCTATACTCATTTCTCGATTCCAAATGTGAAGGTCCCCCTTAAACCTAGAAAACTCCTGGAAGGATTTACAGGGAAAATATAACGAGACTGATTTTCTAACACGTGTTAGACACACAGCTCACATAAACCTTCAGGTTGCCCTCGCAGATTTATACCAGGTGGTGTAGGAGAATTCTAGCCATTGAGTGTGACTCTCCTGCTTCTGAGTTATGTCATGTACGTAGGAATCACTCCCAGACACTCTCCTGAGACTGCAGCCTTGCCTCTAAATCCTCAGTTTGACACTTTTCTGCATGGTTATTAGAGCTTTAAAGAAATGTATCAGGACTCTGGCCCAGCTTAGGGAAAGTGATTTTCCCCTAGACTATCACCTCTACAGGATAGTTCTGGTAAGGGGGTGTTAGTAACTTTTTTTTTTCTTGCATTTGGGAATAGTTGGTGAATATTTTTTTCATAATATATGAGAGATCTTAGAAATAAGGAGAAGAATTAATAATTTAATTGTAAAGTAATTCAAAAATGTTTTTGCTTTAGTTTGGTTTTATTTGGTTTTGGAGATAACATCTTCTTCTGGCTTCCTTTCTTGTCTCTTGGAGTAGTCTTAGTCTCACTCACGTTCTTCTCATCTTTGGCCTGTTCCTGAAACATTGCTCCGCGGATGAGCTCATCCCTTCTGCTGACTTCCCAGCTGCACACTGGTGGTGCCCCATTGACATCTCCAGACCAGACTGCTCTCCTGATTCTCAGCAGAAACATCCTCTGCTTTACCTCCCACTGGCACCTCAAACCAAAAATCAATTTACTTCCCCTTCCCATTCCTTGCTTTCAGATTTTAAGTCTTCATGGTTTCCCATTCTCACAGACAACACTGACATGTCCCTTTTTCTTTACACCATGAGTCCAGTCAGTTGCCTGATTCTGTCCATTCTACCTCTTTGATAAACCTCAGATGCATCAGGTTTTCTCCATCTCAAACAGGATATTGCAGTGGTTAAAAGCACTTGCTCTGAACTAATACTTTCCTGGATTTGAATCCCACTTTTGCCGTGAACAACCTGCATAAAATGCAGAACTAATTAACTTGAGTCTCAGCTTTGTTTTATTTATTTATGTTTTGTCTATTTATTTGGTTTGAAATCAGAAATAACAATCACTATGCATCAATGCCGTTGTAGGTAATAAATGAGATAATGAGTTTACATGCTCAGCACAGATTCTGGCGTATAATATATGCTTAATAAATATCCTTGCCCTTCCACATCATCCATACTGGGTTACTTCCTTTCAGCTAGCTGCTGCATAGCTTTCTAACTGCCCTTCTTGCTTCCTGTCTTGTCTACTCCCATCCATCCATTCTTCACATTGCAATGAGAGCACACCTTTCTAAAACATAAGCCTAATAAGGTCTTTCCTCCTCTAGAGACCCTTGATTTACTTCCCAGTGTTCTCAAGGTGAAAATCTAACTCCTTTTTTGCAGAGTAAGGAAACAGTTTTCTCATACCTTGCAAATTAATACAGCCTCATGGAGAACAATTTGGTAAAATCTACCAACACGTTAAATGCTAATGCCTCTTGACTCCAAAATTCTATTTTTTGGAATTCAATATATGTGCATATATTTGAAATGACCTAAGTATAAGTTTATTCTTTACAGTACTGCTTATAAGAGCAAAAACTTGAAAATAAACTAATTGTCCTTCAGCAAGTGAATGGTAAAATAAACCATGGCATGTGTATATAATGGATACTACAGAGGGTATTTACAAAAAATGAGATATGGCTTAATCTCTAAAATATGCATATATTTTGTCAAAAAACAAGGTGCAGAACTGTTCAAGTATACCTTTTTCTTTAATATATTGAGATAAGGTACTAGGAATATATATTTATAATTCTTATATATGCAGTTAGCATCTATGGAAAGACACACAAGAAACTCTTAATGGCATTTTCTCTCCAGAAAGAGAAATGTGTAGCTGGGGAGAGGATGGAAGGAAAACTTTGTTGCTTATCCTTTTTACACATTTTTTTGCATCTACACATGTTCAAAAATAAATTATTAAAGAAAAGAAGCAGGTGTTTTTCATGATAGGTTCCTTCCAAGTCCTTCAAATGCATGTCCTGCCTTTGGCCGCTTAAGCAGCCGTAGGCCCCCAAGCTGTCTCCCACGCAGGCCTCTTGCTGGAAACGCTTTTCACTCTCTCCCCAGATTATGCCTGCAAAGTTTATTCCTCTACCACCTTTTCCCCAAAACTTTTTTGGGCTTTTAAGATGGAGTGAAATGTTTTTTTCTACATCCCACAGCACCCAATATTTACTCCTTGCGCTTAGGAAACTCTCTTGCAGAACCATCAACTATCTGCATTAGAATCATCTGGAGTGCGTGTTAAAAAGGAAGGTGTCTGAGCCCGGTGCTAGACCCACTGACTCGGAATCTGGGCTTTTGGACCCCTTGAATTTACATTTTTCTTAAGCACCTGGGTGGTTTATCTGTACACTAAGCTTTGTATGGTACTTTCCTGTTTTCTTGTTCGTCTCTTTCCACTAGGCTGTGAGCATTGCTGTGTCTTCATCATTTTATTCACTCAGCAGTGTGGCTGAAAATAGGAGTGAATAATAGGGTAAAATAATTTATTATGTTCCTGAATAAGACTTTGGCTAAACCAGCATATATTATTTCTGTGTTACCAAATGTAGATACCAATGATAAGAGCAGCCACATAGTAAATTCAGACACAGACACTGAATCAAAGCCAGGCCTACTCTTTTCTGTACCAATCTTCTTTTAAGGCTGTTTAATTGACCTGGAGATAATTTCTGTGAAGTTGAATTTCAAATTCTAGCTTCTTTAATCTTGAGAAAGGAAGCAAACAAGTAATATATAGCATGTCTACTGGTGATTTACATATCTTTGAATAGCTCTGAGATATGAGATCATAGCACAGCACACAACTAGAAATTTTAGATAGACATTTGGAAAGATGTAAAACATTTTAAATGTAAAAATTTAAATTATGAGGAACAGTTGACATTTTCAGTTTATATTCCTAATACGATATAACTACTCCCATGTGAATTTGACACAAGAATATTAATTATAGTATTGGGCAATTCTAGCCGTGCTGAGATGATAGCTGTTAGATACCTTGTTTATTAAATTCCATTGCAGATAAAGGTGCCAGCAATAAATTAATGACTGTTCTAACAGCTGGTCTTTCTGGGTTACAAGAAAAATACCTTGACATATTTTTTGACTCTGTGATTGGTCTACATTTCAAGGGTTTAAATTAATCTTCAGAAGATCCTGAAGAATATCTTCCCTAGACACTTCACTTATACATCAAGTTGGCCATGTTAGCAATCTAATCACAAACCTGTAATTCAGTGGACAACAATTTCTTATTGTGAACAGCATAGTGGCTTTTACTATCATTTAGGTCAGCCCGAGATTGCTGATGCACCGTATGTTTCAGGCCAGGGATGATGGATGGCGAGCTCCGATGCCCATCCCTAAGTGATTGGAAAGATTGAAGACACACAGTTCACTTAAGCTTGCTTACTATTACATCAAGTAATCAGTGTGATAGGCAAGCCTGTGCTCTCTATGTCATCCAACCAGCTCTCTGCAGGAACAGTATTTCACATTAACAAAAAGTCCTACGAATTGTGTTCTAGCTGACATTCCTATTACCAGATCAAACAGCTTCACCTCAAACCTGGGTGTTAATGGACATTTTCAAAACACCTTTGTTGTAGCCAGCAGATCTTGCTTTTCTTTATTTTAACAGCTCAAGTAAAGTACATGTGTCATTGGAGTTGTGAGTGAAAGATGTAGTTTTGTTTCCTTGAAACTTTACTCAGGCCAGGAAAAGAAAGAAGCTGTTAAAATTTCATATTTTCTATGCCTAATTTCCAACCTAATAAATTAGTCTGCTTGTTAACTTTAAGTCATAAAGTTGCAAAGATTTGTCTTTGCTAAAATGGATTTATGTGAATATGCCATTCTCTGAATCTCATTTGACCAATATTCAACACAATAATTAAGGGCATCTCCCTAGTTACTATTCTGTTGTGTGGGAGATTTCTTTCCAAAAGTGATGAAGAAAAACCAAGTATATATCTTAAATTGTCAATTTTGCACTAAGAGCATAAATCACTGGGATACACTCAACAAAATTCCCTCGCTTTTATTGTTTCAGACACTATAATTTATAACTTGAAGCAAAACATTTCATGGAATAATTAAATGTATCTTGATATGATTTGAGTAACTTAGGGAACACAAAGCAGAGAAGACCTTAAAATTGTTCATATTGCTCATTTATTTTCTAAACAATGTCATAATGTAAATTTCTTTGACTTCTAGAATACTTGCATTGTCTGCCATCCCACACCAAGTCTAATTTTATCATTGTAGAGAAAAGAATGTCGAACTCCATTTATCTCTTGGGAAGGGTTCGCAGCAGGAGATAGGAAATCACTTCTTAAAGTTTTATTTTATTATCAGTTCTAACTAACATAGTTTACATATCACCAGCTCTCTGTCCTTTTTCTATTTTTATTTATATGAACTTTTTCTATTTACATAAATGATTTGAGGATGCTCATAATGAAGACAGGTAACATAATAAGATCCATTACAATTAAATCAACCCAGGGATTCTTAAAGCACGGACCAGCAGCATCAGGATCCCCTGGGATCTTCTTAGAAATGTAAATTCTTGGTGCCCCACCCAAGACCTGAATCAGCAATCTGTGGTTCAACAAATACTGTAGTTTAATTCATAGTATAGTGTGAGCAAATTCACTTTCATTCTAGAGTCTAAACCAAAGCTAGGAACTAAGGAGGGCACACACACACACACACACACACACACACACGTGTGTGTGTGTGTGTGTGTGTGTGTGTGTTGTGAAGTGAGGTGGCAATTAAGAGGAAATCATTTTCCAGATTCAGAAAAGCTGCAAGAATTGACTATTCAAAGAGTTTAGAGTGTAAGCTCTGTAGTTAGACACAGGGGAGTTTGATTCCTGGGCATCCTGCTACTGAGCAGCCATCTGACCTTGATTATCCAACCCCACCTAGTTTCAACTTGATTATATATAAAATGGGGAAAATAACATTGCTTTGAGAGTTTAATGGAAAAAAAGTGTATGAAAGCTCACTGTAGTGATTAGCAGGAGATATATGCATATTGCTTTTTAATTTATTATTTATTGCTCTTAATATAAAATAATTACTATTTTAATTTACCCCACTTGGGACAATATGGATGGACCTTGAGGGCATAATGCTAAGTGAAATAAGTCAGACAGAGAAAGATAAACACTACACAGTATCACATATGTGGAATCTTAAAAAAAAAACAAAAGTTAAACTTACATAAACAAAGTAGAAAAGTGATTGCCAGGGTTGAGGGTGGGAGGAAATAGGGAGACATTGGTAAAAGGGTACAAACTTTCAGCTGTAAATAAATAAGGTTTGACGATCTAATGTAAAATAAAAAAATAGTTGATAATGCTGTATTGTATCATTGAAATTTGCTAAGTGAGTAGAACTTAAATATTCTCACAAAACACAAAGTAAATATGAGTTGGTGGATAATTAACTAGACGGGGGAAATCCTTTCACAATTTGCACATGTATCAGCTCACCAGGATGCATACTTTAAGTGTCTTACAATTTCATATGTTAATTATATTACAACAACACTGAAACTTCACAATATATTATAGTTGACCTAAAAAGATTCAAGTTAGCTACTTGAGCTTCCTAGCAGCTGCTCCAATCTGTTTGGCAACAGATTACGTAGCTTTGATTGGAATGGTGGTCCCTATCTCTAAAGGCACGTTCAAATCACCTGGGGAGCTTTTAAAAACTGTCACTGCATGGACCCTACTATCAGACATTCTGATATAATTGGTCTGTAGTGGGGTGGTGGCATCTCTATTTTTTAAGAGGTCCTCAGGTTCACCTAAAATGCAAGCAGGGTTGAAAACTACTGCATTAAGGCAGGGCTTTTCAAACTTGAAGTGCATATGAATCACCTAGGGAACTTGTTAAAATGCAGAGTTCTTACTTTTGTAGGGTGAAGTCTTAGGATAGTCTGAATTCCCCAGGCGACAGGTACTTTGAATAACAGGAATTCAGTTACTGGGAACTATGTGAGTTCCTAGAGAGAAACAATTTTTTTTTCTTTTTAGCTGTGAGAGAAAATGAGCCAGATATGCTAAAATACACACTTGTTTTCTGTAGAGGAATACTCTCATTGCTGATAACTTTAAACAAAGTAAAGTGGTGTTATACTTTGATTATATTTTAATAATTACTTTGCTTTATATTTATATTTTTATATTTGGGGTATAAATTTCAGCTCTGAACATATTAATAGCTTCCACTATCAGTTTTCTTTCCTCAGGAAATTTTATAATATAGTACAATTCTTAATTTTCTTTAAGGAGAAGGGTTATAATATTAGGTTTTGGTCATACACTTCCGTTGTAGAAACATATCCTTATCAGAATTAATTTCAGATGAAGTCCTTTTTGTCCAATGATTGTGCTGTAACAGTTCACTCATTTATTAAAGACAAAATTTCAAGTGTTCTGAACAGCACATTTTATGATATCCAAAGTCAAATAATACAACTCTATAATGCCGATAAAGAATAGGAGTTGAAAATATATGATGTTCTAATCTCACCCAAAGGACTATGCTAATCATATCTTTAGGGAGTGAATCTGTGTGGGAATGATGTACAAAGAGATCATGTGGAAGAATATCATCTGTTTAAGTACCTTTAGACCAAGTCTCCTAACTTTTTTTCTCTCTCTTTTTCTCTTTCCCTCTCACTCTCTCAGACACATAAACGAGAATCTCTCTAGGAGAATACAAAGTGGTTATCTTGAGATTAATAAACATAGCTGGCAAAATCCAGCGAGAAATAAAGATCACAGCATTTTAATATTTCCTGTTAAACTCCTTAGCAAAACAAATTTCAGTCATTGAAACCTACTAAAAGCAACTGAAAAGTTGATGCCCTTCTCTTAAACAATCCTCCCAACACTGTCCTTGCCCTATTTAGAACTCATCCCCTATTTTAAACCATAAAATGAAAATAAGAATAAATACAGCATCCTCAAGATGCACGATAGATAGATAGATAGATAGATAGATAGATAGATAGATAGATAGATAGATAGATAGATAGATAGATACTGGGTTGGCCAAAAAGTTCGTTTGGTTTTTTCCATAAGATGGCTCTAGTAGCACTTAGTTGTTTTTAACTTTATTTGAAACAAATTGGTTAGATTGTATCCTGACAACTGTTATATCAGTATGCATTTGAAAAGAACGTATCAAAATTAGTGAATTTTTGTATAGCCATTTTAATATTCTAGATGGAAGAAAATACACAACATTTTTGGTACATTATGCTTTATTATTTCAAGAAAGGTAAAAATGCAACTGAAACACAAAAGAAGACTTGTGAAGTGTATGGAGAAGGTGCTGTGACCGATCAGACATGTCAGAAGTGGTTTTCAGAGGTCCGTGCTGGAGATTTCTTGCTTGATGATGTTCCAGCATCGGGCAGAGCAGTTGAAGTTGATAGGGATTAAATTGACACATTAATTGAAAACAATCAACATTACACCACTTGCAGGATAGCCAACATACTCAAAATATACAATTCAATAAAGTTATTGATGAAAATGAAAAATGTGTCTTTTATTTTATGAAAAAAGCTAAACAGACTTTTTGGCCAACCTGGTAGATAATAGATAGACAGATAAATGTAGTATCTTGATTCTTGAGGAGAAAAGTCACCTTGCACATTGGGGCCATGGTATTGAAGAAAAACATGGGCCTGCTCAGGAAAGCACACTGTAACACTCTTCTTTGTGCCACTGCCATCACAAGAACTGTTGGTTAGGACAAGAATCACAGCTTTTAACCAGCATAGCCTTCTGTCCTTTATAATAAACCTTTTTTTTTTTTAAATTGTGAAGATGGGAGACTCCCTTATGTTAAACACAATGGCTGGTTGGCCAAGTCAACGGTGTGCATCAGCAAGTGGCAGAATACGGAGCAAGGTGCAACCTCAGTCTGGGCCATAATAAAGTAGCTGTTCATCTGTGGTCAGAGAGCACCACGAAAGACCTTGAGTTCTTTCATTTTATTTTGCAGAAAGCCATCGGACAGCTTTGCATCATCTAGCCCTATCAATCAAGGCCCTCAACCACTGTTCGCTGCTGAAAGCTTTCCTGTTTGGCTCTGTTTTTTCACAGACAGCTCAATAACTTGTCTGTGGAGCTGTGATAAATGTGCCATGTGCTTCTAAACTGTCTCGTTAACACTGGACTGCATTTCCACTTGTAATGCTTGTGACTAATTGCTTGTATCAAAGGCTTTTTATTTATTTGTAATGATTATCCAATAGGCTTATCATTTATGTTTCTCACTTCTCTTCATGGAGTGGTTTTATTTTAAAGTTGCACACAGCAGACTGTCAAGGCACTATTAATGTAGCAGCTCTTGCTCAATGAATAAGCTGTCAAGTTAAGAGAACATAATTGGCAAACCCAAGTATATAACCAGAGCAAGTGCAAACTCCTAATGATTTTTCTTTCTCTTTTTGTGATCCCTGAACATCAGCCATAGTTTTAAACACCAACTTCATGGCCACCTGCTGTGGCTATCGCAAGGGAAATTTCCTAGTGTTTTGTTCTCTTATGTAAGGACAGTAGCCAGGATCACAAAACCTTCTTATTTGGGCACAACTGCCAGTTTCTGCTAAAGAGGCTCAGAATAGAGCTATTATGGTAAATGAATAACTTCTCACTTTGAAAGAAGGTGGTTCCTTTAGATGAGGTTGGAGGTCAATGACAGGGCAAGGAAAGGAAGCTCATATTGCAGCTGTCTGCAAATGAGCTTTTCCTGCAGATACTGTAAGGAAAAACAAGAGTCTATTGGGGAGACTGATCTTCACCTAGTCTTTTAAAAATGTATTTTAAAAAGAAAGGGAAATATGAATGCTTTTTAAAAGACTTTCTTTGAATTTTTTTAAAAATCTATACAATTGCCTTCACTAAATGTTCATATTGGAAATGAAAAGTATAATATTTCTGCTTTGTAGCCCATAGTTAAAAAGGAAATACTATGACAGTAGCAGAGTCCATGTCTTTTAATCCTAAGAAAATAGTGATAATAATCAAAGAGAAGAATATACTAGCAAGTTATAAGTAAATACTCATTTAAGGTTGCTATTGTTTTTTAATTATACTTCTTTAGACTAAATGCTTGGTTTGGTTCATAGATTGGTAAACCAAATAAATAACTGCTTGTCTGCATGCCTAGGATTCTAACTCACCAAGAAAGTGAATTTAATAAAAAAGATTGTACACATTTTCAGTATGCAAATGGAGTAACTTAAATAGTAGAATGTCCCATTTTATTTGGAAGGCCAAAACTGTTTTATTAAGAAACTTTAATACTGAAACTGGCTTCTTGCTTTACTATAAAAAAAACAAACCCTATCACACAAATGAAATCAAAAGGCAAGTGCCATTTATTGCTGTGAATCAGAACAAGCCAGCCTTACTCATTGGCTCGACTGGAAGAAAGAAGTTGTACATATAATCAAAAAGTCATCTACATAAGGTTTTGGAATGCATTACACAGTCCACTCTTACTCGGCAACCTAGTTTGTGGACTTTAACTTTTTTGAATTTATAAATTAGGAAATCAATTCAACATTGCATTAAACATACTTTAATGGAATGTTGAATTGCTAAATCATCATTTTGAGGGGTAATCAAATAATCCTTGTTCCTCCTTCACTCCACCCCTAAGCTTTTTCTCTAAAAATCAAAGATAGAGGGTAGCATGTATGGAATAATATTCAGCTGTCTAATGAAATTTGATATGTAGAATCTACTTTGTAATCTTTTTTTCAGAATTTGTTTTTGGTTTTCTTTCTTTCTTTCTTTCTTTCTTTCTTTCTTTCTTTCTTTCTTTCTTTCTTTCTTTCTTTCTTTCTTTCTTTCTTTCTTTTCTTTTCTTTTCTTTTACATTTCTAGTTTGGTTTGGCTCAAACGGTTAGTGTCTGCTGGAACAATTCCAAAAAACTGCTAGGCGATAGGAAGCAGTAATCTGGAACTAATATGTCATGGATAATGTTTAAAATGAGGATAATTAAGGATATACTGTTATAATTGTTTGTTATCGAGATTCAATAAAACATTTAGAGTTTATAAATTCCTATTATGAAGCAATAGCTTCCAGGTTATGTTTATGGTACAAGTGGACCTTTGTCAATCAGTGTCTATGGGAAGACAACAGACTGGGCTTTTGCCCCGAGTTCTACCATCACCACTATTTTATTATCAACAGGGACGTCATTCCTACCCACTCTTCCACATAACCCAAATATAGTAGGAAGGCACTGGAAGCACTGTCTTTCTTTATGTTCAGGTACCAGGATTGTCTATTTTGTTCAAACTATTCTCAGCAAACATAATAAACTGCTTCCCCTAAGGCTTTCCAATGACACCATTATGGCTCAGCTCCTTTGTTTTTATGACCCACAAAGAAAACAGCAGGATCCCAAGGAAGAAATCATCTGCTGCCTCAGTCTCTTCTGGCACTTGTCTGGCTGGAGGTCTTTGTCATTAGAGAGGAAGTCCATGGGACTGGGCCCTACTGAGTAGGAGGCCCACCAACAAGCGGTGGCTCCAGTGCTAATATACTGAGGAGTCTCACTCTGGGTCTGGGCTAAGCAAGAAAGGTTGCCATGATAGATTAGTGTTCTCTACCAGAGGCCAAGGATGGGAGCCCCAGAAGGGAAGACTTGGGGAATACACTTGAAAAATTGGCAGGTGCTAAAGTAGAAAATAGAGCTGATGGGTCTGCAGAACTATACCTTTGTATATGTATGAGGCAGTGTGTTAGTTGGATGAAAACTAAGTTTGAATCCCAGAACCACTTCTATGTGTTTCACCTTGGTTAGTGTCCTTGAACTTTACTTTCTTTATCTACACATTAATAATAATAACACGAAAATTAATATATATAAAATGCTTTTGAATTGTGATATTGTGTAAATATCAGGTACTAGTAATTTATCTCAGGGCTAATAAGAAGCTTGAAAATTATCTAGTAGCATCCTAAAAGGTAAAGAAACTAACTTCATGATAGTCAATGGCTACTTGCTCAAGTTCGTGGGGCTGGATATCTCTTCACCTCAGCCCAAATCCCATTATATGGGATTACAAAAAGTGCCATATGAGCTTCCTCTTCTCCACTCCCAGCTTGCAGCTCACATTGCTCGTTGGTCAAGGCACTGTTTCTTGTTAGGTCCAAACGCAGCCTGAGAAATCTTCCGAACATATCCTTTCAAGCAGTTGCTATACTCTTTTTGATGTGACACGTGAGATGAAATTTTTAGCCATCTAAATGTCTAAGCAACCCAGAAGCTCACCCAAAATAAGTTTATAGACGGCGCTTCTTACTTTCAGTGCCCTTTTTATCATATTAAAGGCACAGGGAACTTGTTTCTCCAAGATCGTCTGACATTTCAGGAAAATCTAATAAATGCTGAACACAACATGGCTCTTTCCACTTAGAAAAGAGAAAGAACTTCCTAACCTTAGAAAATTAAGTGTAATGACATTATAATTGTTCATTTTGCTCTGATTGCTGTGGCCCTGCCTCTTGGCATCTGAGTTCTCTGGATGGCCTAATATACTAAGAGCTAATAAAGTAAATTACTTTTCAAAGTGCAATTTCTTATTCTGACTGAGATAACCTTGACAATATCCATGTTTTAATTGTTGAAGTCAGATTTCTACTGTCAATACCCTTTACTTCCTCTTTTCTTTTTTACAGAATGAAAGTCATTCATGGTTGCCCTATTAACCTGGGTCCTTCACTCGGGTTATTGCGGGTGTGTGTGCAATGTATGTATATGTGTATATATATATATATGTTTTATGGCATGGGTGAGTAACTTTTTACATGGACTCAGCATGATTTATACCAATTATTTACATTTTTATAAAGACGAGATTTATGATATGTTTTGAACCAGGTATTATAGAAGGCTTGTAATAGCATTTTATATTTTTTGTCTGATTTTAGATGGCTTGATTGGCCTGCTGTTGTGAATTGAATCCAGTCAGGATATTGCATTTTAAATCATCAGAAAGGATTCTCCATGATTTCCCAATGCAATTATATTTATTCTTTGAACTTTTATCAGTCCAGGCAGTTTACTAGGCTGGGTTCACCAGATAATTGCCAGCTCGGTGCCAAGTCAGCTTGCTTCACATGGATGATTTGGGTGATATAGGTGACAGGTGATAAGTCAGTTCCATCCATCCATGTACAGGCACACTGCCGAATGTCACCCTGCTGATTTCCAGACCCTACGAGAAGCAGTGCTTCTTGAAACACTTAAGTGAATTCCATGAACTCACAGATTAGAGAAAAAAGTGACTTCTTTGCAACACAATGAAAACTAAAATGAAGGAGGGAAGATAAATCCTTAGTTCTAAAAATAATACTCTATAGTTTTTTAATGCTGAAAAGTTTAAACGGTTTTATCATCATAACCCATATCCTCACATTAATGTTAATTTATTCAATCTCATTATTCAACTGCTTTTAAAATGTTTTCTCCGAGATGGGTATTATATTGGCCCCAGTTATATATTTGCCTCCTTATTATATCTCTATTAAACATTTACCATGGCAAGTAAAGGAAAGCATTATTATTTGTTTTCTCCACAGAGAAATGATGCAATATATTCTCACCCAAACATTTATCTTCAATGAAAAGGTATTTAAAAATTTAGTGTGAGTTTTGATTTTGAAACAGTGTACCACAGTGGAAAAAATCATAGAATAATAATTTAGAAATATGAGTTCAGGCCTGAGTTCATTTTGCTATTTTTCAAAGAAAATCACCTTATTTCCTGTTTTCCTGAATTCTGCAAAATTAAAATGTATAATAGGCCTTTTTTACTGAAGGAGTGCTATAAGACTTTTTAGGTAATGGATATAAACCCCCTGTCTTCTTTGCAAAGTAATGCTAATCATGAAGGGTTAGAAAACATTTTATTGTTTTTGTTGTTAGTTGTAAAACAGGGAACCAACAAATAAATAAGTGGTCTGGTTATAAAACAAATGAACCAAACCTCATTTTAATTTACTTACAATATGGGTAATAGGGTAGAAGAGTGGGGGAACGAAATATTAGGTGGCTTGTTGTTACACTAACAGGGATTCCACAACTACAGAGAATATCACAAATAAGAAGTGTATTTATTAGAACATGACAGTGAGGAGGAATAAAAATTGGAGAGGGGAAAATACCGAAAGAGAACAATTAATAGACACCCAAAATGAGAGATGAAAATTTTATGAATGATAGCTAAACTTGTGACATCTTAATATATTATAGCTGAGGACCTTTAACTACACTTTACCTTTCACTAATTATAGAAATAAATCAGGATATTACCTTTAATCTCCTTATTACCTTCATGAAATTAAGTCAAAGGCCAGGGGTGCCTCACCCCTTGTCTAGACTTTTAATGTGAAATTACTTTCACTGGTTTTCAAAATCTAGTAAATGAAGCTCTATTTAGTAGTTCAAAACCTATAAACAAAGCCATTTGGAACAGATTTGTCCTGCAGTTCTGCCAAATGAAAACAAACAATATTGTCACGTTAAACTGCTTTCATTTTGGTTTGTTTTCCAGTAAGTGGATTGCAACATTGGCCTTCCCCTCCCCAACATCCCCACTCAAAATAGTTTGATGTACCACCTCAGATGAGCTTTATGGGAGAAAGAAGGAACTCCAGAAAAGAACAGACTCTATTCAAGGACGTACCCTGTCATCTACCACTGGATGGCCAGGGGTGTAAAAGTACATCATAAATGCAGAGAGACTGATGCATCCTCAGCAAATGTCTTCCTATGAGTACCTGCTTAAATAAGGAAAGAAGGCAGATCTAGTCAAAGGGGTTTGGAACCAGAGGTTCTGGGGCAGCAGGCTTTGTTTGTAGGAGACTTGCTGGTCTCTATGGTGCTCTTTCCATCTTGTTCTCTCTAGATAGATAGATAGATAGATAGATAGATAGATAGATAGATAGATAGATAGATAGATAGATATGGGTGGAGATATCTATTTATATAGATATAGTATGTCAGTATATCTGCATATGGCTATATATAATAGATATATTATACAAGTGTGTATATGTGTGTGTGTGTGTGTGTGTGTGTATATAACTATTTCTCTGTTTCTTTCCCCTACCTTCGAATCTCTGCCCAACTCTCTCTACTGTTCTCTCCTCTGAGTGTGTCTTTATCTCCCACTGTTCCTGTCCCATGTGTCTGTCTCTGCACTGAGGTCTCCATGTGTCTTGCCCTTCATCTCTCACGTCTATAGTAGGGGAAGGGGTTGTGCTTCCCCACATCTGTGTTCAGTTTCCTTGCTTTTCTGGCACTTATGTTTCTTCTTTCATTTATTTTCCCTTAAATGGTTTCCTCTGAGGGAAGAAAAGCTCAGAACCTGGTAGCAGAAGGTATCTAGGTTAACCCTATTATTCTTTACCTCCTCATCTCAGATCAGTCCTTTAATCTCTCCACATCAGTTTTCTTAACTCCAGAATGAGGATACTCCTATCTGCCCCATATTCAATGGTGTGGCGGAGTCAACTAGCACCAGGCCAACTGTCACATGTCTTCCCAACATCATTGGCAGCTTGAAGTTGGTTAAGGTGGGAGTATCTGTAAATGGTACAACTTACGGTTTCTTTCATTTTTTAGAGCAGATTATTACAAATTTGCTAGCACACAGTTGCATATGTTCCACATGAGGCTGAAATTAAAAGAAATGTGAAGTGCTCTAATGGGTCAAAGAAATGCTCCACAATACCCATCGGGTGTCATTTTATTCTCCTCAAATCTGTAAATTCACTTCCTTTCTTCCCCTGTATCACAGTTCAGCTGGTGCATGTCTATGTAGCAGTAATATTCCATATTATTCATTAGAATATAATCTCACCATGAATCTAGGTCAAGCTTTTACTTGGAAAATTGGTTACCTCATAGAAAAGTTCTATATGCACAAGACAAAATGTTTTCACATAAGGCAATGATGCTTATCAATACCCTGCACACCAAAAATATTCGATATGTATTTAATCAGTTGAGTCAGGTTGAGTAAATGTGAAACAAATTGAACAACTACTAGCTTTGGCTGCCATTTTGCCTTTTTATTTTTCACAGATATGGGGAACTGTGATGAATATGTGATGAGGTTTTTCTCCAAATCCATCATTGTTAATTTTTCCTTCAATTTACAATAAACAACAAACTATTGGTTCAAAAAACTCCCTACTCTCCTTATACTATTGCAAGGAGAGATAATGTTATTTTACTAAGCGACTCTCCTGCAATTCACACATTGGCAAGAGTTTAATATAAAGAGTGGAAAAGAATATCATTTTCAGTTGAAAGCTGAAAGGAGATATAGCAAGATAAATGTAATTAGTTGAACTAGAATTTGGCCAGCCTCCTGACATTTTTTTAAATTTAATAGAATACCATGTAAACACAAATTAAATGCACTGTGCACATTCTTAATAAAAGATGTCAAATGAGATATATTAAAGTATATGCATTAAAATGTTATAAACATTTACTAAGTTGACTTTGTAATGGTTATTTTCCCCAAAAGCAATAATGAAATTTTAAATGATTAAAATTATAAGGATGGAGAGTTGTTTGAAGCCATACTTCTGGGTTTTTTGTTGAAAAAATTAAAATATCTAGATTAGATCACTGTATCATACAGATAAACTTAAAATTTTTAATTACTGTATCAGAAATGATTATATAGCTTAACATTGTACATCTAAGTATCCGCATATGAGGACTACATGCCGTGAAACAAAGGGCAAGCATCACATCTTTAGAGATAAGTAGGCTCATTCCTACAACCAGAAAATTCTCGTAAAATTGCCTTGCTGATAACATAAATGAAATAAATATAGTAAAAGGAGCTCTTATTTCTTGCCATAGCTAAAATAATAAACCAAATTATAATTAGAAGATAAACCTTGGCCAATGCTTAGGTTTGTACTAAATTTTACAGCTAAGTAGAAGTATTAGGAAGCAGGAAAGCATCCTCCTTTAAAGAACCATAGAAATATTTCTACAATATCTTTTTACACGACACAACAGCTTTAAAAAGCTATCCTCTCTTGTGCTACATAATACTAACATACTGCAGCACCTACGACCTGGGCTGAGACAGCTCATTAGCTGAGCTGTCTGTGAGTGTGTGTCTGCCATCAGCATCTGGTGAAAGGGGAAACACTGACCCTGCCAGATTTGGGTCATGAGGTCAACAGGTCTCATTTATTATTCAAAATTGCTTTCTGACCTTTTATCTGCTAGGTCAAAGGACGTTGTATTCTAGTTGGTTGAATTTTTTAATGATGAAGCAACTATCTTGCCAGATAATAAAATTACTTCTCCCTTCTACTGGGCAATATGATTTTCTCCTTTCCTACCTAACCATTTAATATTCTGAATCATTGGCTGCAGGAAGGTCTTCAAAAGAATGTCATTGGTTTTAATTTTTCCTCTTTTAAAATAAGATTTCTAGAGATTTATATGATATTGACTGTTGACTATTTGGGGGGCTTGTGATTTGGATCTCCCAGCCCACATTAGGCACTCCACTATTTCCTGTAGGGCTTCTGCGCTCTGCTCTACAGTAGGTAGGACTCCCTGTGCTGACTCTCCCTGGATTCGGGTGGTCACAGATTTCCAAAGCAAAGGAGGGTACAACCAAATGCCGTTAGATATTTACTAGTTAATATTTGCTTCGGGAAGAGAAATAAGTGAGAGATAAATGCCTTAATATATCACCCAACACAGAACATATCTGGGAGCATTCTTCTATATAGATTTTTTTCATCCAGGAAAGAGTTTTCTAAACCACTTTGTCATTTTCAATGTCTTATTTCATAAAACGTAAGGAAAGGGAAGCAGTTAAAAACCCACTCCTATAGAGATTTGAAAATATTTTGACATCTTGTCAATCCAAAAATTAGCTATATACATTTAATAAGCAATGTGCAGAAAACAGACTTTTTCAATAGTAGATTTGGTAGCTGTGCAAATAGGCAATGTTCCAAAGGAATGATTTTCTCTTTTGTGAACAAAAAAGTCAAAGGTCACATTGGCCCTGCCCTTGAAGCAGACATATGAGATGTGACCATGTGCTTTGTGACAGACACTATGTATGATGAATAACTCTGACAAGCTAGTAAACAAATAGTGGAGAATATTTAGCATTCATGCACCCAGCAAGGCATTAATATACTGTACTGTTGAAGTTATAATGCTAATCTTAAATGTATAGCTTTGTCACCAATATAAAATTAA
>PVKM010011786.1:0-32676 GCA_004027735.1 Carollia perspicillata | reverse complement strand
ACGAGCATATACTTGAGCCACGTTAGTCAATTATAACTCAATTAAGCTGTAGAAAAAAAAGAATACAAGAACTCCAGTTACCTCCCCTGTACCCTTTCTCAAGAAGCTACTGGAGGATATGCTCTACAAAATAGGGAGTAAACGAAGAAAGAAGGCATAGGATCCAAGATACAGGGGATTCAATGCAGGGAAAAGAAAAAATGAATCTTCAAGAAGATGAAACTGATAGAATAGTGAATATGTCAAAATATATTAAGGATATTTACTCAAACTGAGAAAAGTCTGGAGATAACTTATAGAAGACACATAGAAAACTTAGCATATAATGAAATAAGAAAATTATTGAATCCAGGGAAATTAAAATGTTGCACAACAAAATAATGTCTTCTACATGGCTTTGCCCTAAATTATGCTTGCACCCAAATTATCATCATGAAAGTGTCAACAATGCATATTGATCTAGTTATTGATCAAATTATTATATAACTATATTGGAAGGATTAGAGTATGAAAAGTACATGTGTGAGGTAGGAGCAAGCCAGTCCAAGGATGAAATCCTCTTTGTCCATAGTGAGAAATAATAGGTAATTTCTAAGTCGAAAAACCAAAAAGTTGCAACACATTTAGATACACAGAGATTACTAGAGAAGTAATAGCTAAAAGAATTGGAAGTAGTTTCTCTGGGGAGAGAGGAGCAAGAAATGGGGAATGGGAAGACCAGGAAATGCTGGTATGGGTAATAAGCCTTTCTGAACCATTTTACTCAAAGTCTATGCACATATAATCTTCATAAAATTAAGAAATAAATTTACACATGGTACAATAAAAATATCTCATTTAGGATAGTGGTGATGGTTGCACAACAATGTGAATATGCTTAATGCCACTAAATTGTATATTCAGAATGGTTAAAATAATAAATTTTGTTATGCCTATTTTACCTCAATGAAAAATGCATTTATTCTAAAAAACGTGAATAATATTCAAGAATTTTCAGTGAATGATGGAGGACAAAGGCCAGATAGGGCAAGAGGTGGAGGAGGGGAGTGGAGTGGAGTAGAGAGAGCTTTGAAGGTTGAGGACCAGAGAAAGTTGGGTTTGGGGAAGAAGATGTACATACGGTAGCATGGTCAAGAGTATGACTGAGCCACCCCTGCCACAACTGCATGCTGACTAGGCCTTCAGGGATCTGAGGTATGTTGAGTTTATCTGGCTGAAAATTTACCCCCTAAAATTATTTTCTGGTGAATGGAAGAAAATTAGAGTCATCTTCTTTCTGTGTTGGACATACTACATGCCCACTGATAAAGTTTGCTTCTTGCAACTGTAATTCTCAGAGCTCGACAGACACTTTAGTGAAGGCATTCTTTTTTCAAATGCATGACCCTCCCTAGTGAAACTGCTTTTCTTGACAAGCACTTTCTATCTCCTCTCATTCTATGTTGGTTTGACTTAAATATCAAAGGGCAACACTAGATTATGGGGCGTGGGGAATACCTGGTTTCTTCATCATCTTATGCACAATCATCTACATCTGACTAATGAAGCCATGAAGGTCTGGTTTATTTCCCACCTCCTCAGTGAAATCTTCCCTTACCATCCAAACTTAAAGAGAGATTTCATTCTTCCCCACTTGACTCATGCATATCACAATCCAAAATGTCCCAATGTTTTCTTGGTTCTCTAATGCACTGATTCCTTTGCTTTTGTTTGTTTGTTTTTAAATCAGTCAAACTATCCCTAGTGTTGTTTTTATTTTTCTGATTACCTTTTCACTCATTTCTTCCATCCCCAAACCCCTACCTCTGGTAATCACCAATCTGTTCTCTATATCTATGAGTTTATTTTTCCTTTGTTTGTTTGTTTGTTTGGTTGGTTGGTTTTGCATTCCTTTGCTCAGTGTTTTGTTGGGAACTGCCCTGCCTGGTTTCAGAAGCTGTAATCCCCCATGGCTAAAGCTGAGTAAAAGACCTTGGGATCATAAGCCACTTAGGAGACAAAGCTTATCTTCCTTATAGGGGCACCACCTCTGCCCCTTTCTCTTTACCCTGCTTGGCCCTGAGCAGATGACTGGTTAGCCAATGACAGGTAAGATTTCTCAAAAGAGGAATGACCTAAGACAGGCATGGTCTTAGGGGCCCTCAGAAAGGACTTGGGGGGCTATAGAAAAAGGGGGTGATGGACTCTCGCCCCTCAGCTTTGACATAGCCTGAGTCCTCATTCTGTCTGCAAGAACTCTCCTAATCTCTTGGCTATCTTACCTCCCCTGCCTGACTTAAGCCTGAAACAATGCCTTAAGCCTGAAACAATGCTGGAGGAGGGTGAGGCTCTGTGCTGGAAAGGGCGGGTTCTCTAGGGTGATCAGGCCTAAGAAAGAATGCATAAAATCCTATGAAACCTACTTTGCTAATACCTTCAATTTAAATGATAAAGGTCCAAGCAGGAAGTGAGTTTGTTCCCCAAAGTCTTATGGTCCTTTAACTATCTGACCCTGACTCAGAATAAGCCCTCAGAGTTCTTTGAATGTTATCTATTGTTTAATCATTTCTGCCTGACAACGTTTGATGAGCTTTACAGATATACCCTGTATTCCTGTGCAAACTGAACCCAATGAAAGCCTGTCATGGCAGGGGTCGAGGTGCTCTCCTCTTGAGAGAGAAGCCGCACCATCCCTTTTCCTCCACAGGACTCACTAGTCCCAGTGAATTTGTCTCATCTCATCCATAATGCCGCGGACCCCAGGAGCCGGAATCTGCATCACTGTTTATTTAACCTACACATTTTCAAGCACCTATTATGTTGTACTATAGTAGCCAACCACAAAGGCACCCATAGAAGAGAAGATAGCTGTAGAAACCATCACAGTTCAGACTGAAAGTACTGGAAAGTCCAGAAAAAGGAGGATTAACTCTTTCAAGAAAGGAATAACAGATGAGGGGCAACGTAAAGGGTCTTGAGCTGATTCTTATAGACCAATTATGAGGTTTTTAATAATATAATCCTGTATCTTCCATAATCTAAAGTGATTATTAACATTTCTGAGGATGGATCACTATGTTGCAGAAATAAAAATGGGAACATCTTAGGCAATATGGAGATAACAGCTGTTTCGCTGTTATGTAAGTGTTAATCTTACCTCTTTAAACATTTGCAGTTTGAGAGCAGAAAGCATTCATTGTAATATGGATGTGGTTATATGCCACCAAGATATATTTTACAAATGAGTGAGTATATTTCACTCATTTGTGAAATATATCTGGCTCACCTTTCAAAGTGATAGCCCAGAGTAACCCTTTGGGGGAGGTCATTATTGCTAAGAGTAACTTGTGGGCACCCATCTGCTGTATATCCACAGCCATGCCTCAACTGGGAAATCCATGAGTTTAATATTATAGGCTTGTGATAGCATCAGGCACCTACTCAATGAAAGAAGTGTTAGCAAACCTGTTAAAAAATCTGCAAGACACAAATCATAAATTCTGCTTCCTTGTGTGGGTGTCTGCCTCACACACATATTTGTTGTTTTTACTTCTGAATGTTTGATGAATAGAGAGAGAGAGAGAGAAATGTAGGGATTGAGAGTGTCCCTGTTTAAATGGTAACATCACACCCCTAAGTAACCCCAGGTGATAGGTGCAACAGAAGTTTCTGGCATGTGGTCTAAAAAGCAAGCTGATATTTTATTTCACTCTATTTTAACATGGAAAGATGGTAAATCATTTGCAACTTATTAGCAACAATTTGTCCCAGACAAATGAGTTCTTGGAAACTACCACAACAGTAAATAACATCCGAAATATGGAACTGGCATAAAGTACTTCATTTTATTTATTTATTATTATTTTTCTTCTTATGGCATGGAGTACAATGATGTCATTCGATATCTGTAGAATTTATACTAATTTTATTTAGGAATTGAAGTAGACAGATTTCTTCCCTTGGTGTTTAAGAACTTGCTGAATGTCAGTTTTAAATTACCAAGTTTATCTGGCTCCTCTCTATTTTAACTGATTCAAGGTAGTGGTTTTTTCCTTGCGCTTGTCAAGGTACGCAAATATGTTAACACACAATAATTCTTCAGGCGCATTCTTTCCACAGATATTTTGAGTTCTCGTTCTTTATACCAGAGATGTAGAAGAAGTGTGATAAAAGTGGCAGAAAGTGGTTCTTCAGAAAAGGAGGGACAAGTGCACCTGTCAGATGGAGATGTTGGGAATGTCAGTTGGGAGAGGTAATTCCACCGTGCTCCTAGCATTTGTGCCCCATCATTCAAGAAGAGACTCATTTTCAGGCCCTCAGAATCTGCCAGCAGAACCTCTTTCCCAGGTGATTTCCCAGCCTGGTGCTGGAGGGGGGCTGCTCTAAGGGTGGGGTGTGTAACTTTCAGAGTAGATCTCTGCATTGAGGGCTGAGTTTCCACAGTCACTTTTCAGATTCGAAGTAGTGAGTGACAGAGTGCATCTTGTTGACATATGATGTGGGTGTATTTATGTAAGGCTTTGCTAGACCCACAGCTTGCCAGCCTGGCTAACCGCCCAGGCATTTCCTCCCTGAAAATTTCCAGAGGAAGTGGTAAGGGCGGGTGCAGTAGGTTAGAGGTAGGGAGAAATTCGTGTGGCTCCAGGTGTGATGACAGGGGTGCCAGGAAAGGTCATCAAGCCTTGGAATTTTGGAGACACTGAGCCCTGCACAAGGCAGGGAAAGTAGGTATTTACTTCATTACTTGTAGAAATATTAAGGGCATAGCCCCCCCAAAGCATCTTCCTGTAACGAATTCAGACAACATTCATTGAATCCGATTGAGCCAGAAACTGTGTAGGGTGCTAGGAACATAAAGGTATTTCTCTTTGAGCTGAAGTTAGGCAGACACAAAATTACTCAGGGAGCACTGGTAAATATACAAATGAGTGGTACAGGTATATGCATCAACTAGGCTGTGTAGGGTGGAAATAATAGCAAGCCTGATCCAAACAGGTTTAAATGATCAGAGATCTACTGGCTCACTGGACTGAAAAATCTACAAGCAGGGCTATCTTGAGGCTTGGTCCAGAGACTGAACTGTATTACCAAGGCCTCTGTTTCTTTTCAATTTTCAGAGCTGCTTTCTGCTTCATCCTGAGGTTGGATCCTCTCATGGTCCCAGGATGGCTGCCACCAGATTCCGGGGCTACATGTTTTTGTCCACATCCAACAGGAAAGAAAGTGTGATTTTATAAAATCATCCCCCCAACATCCTGAGAATAATCGTGACTAAACCAGCGTGGGTCATACTCCATCCCTCCCTCCCCAACCTCCAGCCCCATGAAGCAATCACTGTGGCCAGAAGGTGGAATGCATTATCTGAATTAACTTCTAAGTCACATGTCAACCACCAGAGTAGAAAAACAGTTCAATTTATCAGTAAATATGTGTTTGGGGATGGTGGGTGCCAAAGATGAAGGGACATCTGACTCTGCCCGAGGAAGGGATAGTGTGAGTGGGAAAAAGGAGGTTGAAGAACGTGCCACAGAAGAGAAATCAGCTGGGGCCCAAATATGAAAAACCTTGAATGCCATGCTGAGAAAATGGGACATTCAAACCATGGAGAAATATGTTGTTAAAGCAAATCCATAGCATAAGCCAGATAGACTTACTAGTATCAAGGCATAATTTTCTGTAAGTTTAAACATGATTCTCTTATAAATATAGGATGATTACATGTTAAAAATTTTATTCAGCTTATTTATCAGTGAGGGATCCAGTAAGAGTGTAAAGCTGGTTTGAAGAGCCTCTGGGGGACAAGGGTTTATATAACTCATCAGAAAAGGCCCTTTAAAAAGGTTTGAATAACATTATTGGTTTGATAAAAAATCAGTTAACATGCTTCAGAGCAATGAGATCGTGAGATCATAACCTTTGGGGTTATCTTTCCTACCTGAGAGAAATAACTTGCATTTCTATTGGTCAGGATACAAATCTACAAGTTAACTACAGAGAGTCAGAGTTCATAATTAATATTAACAAGCAAAGTAAAATAATAGTAAAAGTTTCTAAACCCAAAGAATTAAATAATCCTTAGATGGTCCTGTTAAGTAATGCATTAGTGACATGAAAAAAACAGTCATCTTCTCGGCCTTATTTCTAAGTTTTGGATATTTTTTCTTAACACCAGAGCAATCTATTTAAGAGATTTTCAATTTTTTAAATGGATTTAAGCATTATAGTACTTGCATGTCAGGAATACTGTGAATTATAATGGTGTTATCAATCATTAAAGGGGGGCTTGCGGAGATCTGCTTAAGGGAAGAAACATTTCAACTGATTCCAGGAGTGAAAGTAGTTGAGTTCAGCCACCCTTCCCTAGAGGGAGAAGTCTCCTGCTCTCAGACGACAGAAGAAGCTTGGAAGAGAGGCCAGCAGAAATAAGAAGGCCTAGGGACCTCAGTGCCCCCAGAGACCCTTTTTCTAGGGGCTTATTCAGAAACAAGCCGGAGAGGAAATCAGGGCCTGTTTCAATACAGGCAGGCAAGAAGTCAGTTCTGAACCCAGGCTAGGCTGGTCTCACTTTCTGGCCCCTCTCTTGCCCATGAAGTGTTTTGGTTAGAAGGGAAAGATATTCTACACACTCAATAATTAAGTATGGCCAAGCTAAGCCATGTTTAGACCTGCATTTTTGGATAACAGATTTATTAATGGGCTGGTTGAGAGAATTGAACCATTTGGCGTTTGGGAAAATTGGAAATGTTTAAAATAAATACTTGGCATCCTTTTTTTCTGACTACTGCATTATGTTCAATTACTCTTAGGAGTAAAATGTTCATAGTAAGGATTGATTTAATAGAAATCTCTTAGCAGCTTTTCAGTAAAAATATAGTAAAAACATTAAAAGCTTAATATTTATTTTTACAAAATGGAAAGCACTTATTAAAAAAAAAAAGCTCACCAGACCAAAGGCAATTTGTTGTTTATTATTTGAGTTTTAGGTATAATAGATATCATACCATAGAGAATATATGCCATCCACCCCCCCAAATAATTAAAGTTGCCACATTTAGCAAATAAAAACACAATATTCTAAGTTAATTTTGAATGTCAGAAAAACAATGAATAATGTTTTAGTGTAAGTATGTCCCCTGCAATGTTTGGAATGTACTTATAGTGGGCAGAAAAATGGCCCACAGAGATGTCTGTGTAATAATCTCTCTTGAATCTGTGAATGTTACCTTACATGGCAAAAGGGAGAGATATGGCTCTTCAGATGGGGAGCTTCCTGGATTATATGGGTAGGCTCAATGTAATCACAAGGGTTCTTATAAGAGACAGGAGGGTCAGAGACAGAGAGAGACTGGAAGGTGCTACAGTTCCGACATTGAAGATGAAAGAAAGGTCCACGAGCCAAAGAATGCAGGTAGCTCCTAGAAGTTGGAATAGGCAAAGAAATAGATTTTCCTTTAGAGCCTTCAGAAGTAAAACAACCCTGCCAGCACCTTGATTTCAACCCAGTAATGCCCAGTGGGATTTCTGACATATAGAACTGCAAGATAATAAATCTGTGTTGCTTTTAAGCCTCTACATTTGTGGTAATTTATTACAGGAGCAGTGGGAAACTAATACAAAACTTACACTAAAAAAATTACTTGTGGTTTATCTGACACTCAGATTTAACTTAAGTATCCAATATTTTACCTGGCACCCCTCCTTAAAATATCTAAGCATGAAGTTGTTTGATGTTGTAAAAACCTCTCTTGCATAGGTGACAAGAGAGGACTACTGAGATAAAACATTGTACCTTTAGGTCTGATTACTCAGGTGTAAAATGAGGGAGTTGGTGTGGATGATCAGAATGATTCCCTTGTGGTCCATGATTCCAGTGAAGAAATGTTCTTTGGTATTTGTCTTTCTCTGACTGGCTATGTGGAATCTAATAAACAAAATAAACTGACAAAATAATAAGACCAGAGGCATGAATACATGGGACAGACTGACAATCTCAAAAGGGAGGGGGATGGAGGACTGGAAGAGATTAGCCAAAGAATATGTGTGCATATACGCATGCACAGCCCATGGACACAGACGACAATATGGTGAAGGCTCAGGGTGTGGGGGTGCTGGGTGGAAGGGAGCAAAGGGTGTGGGGGGGAATGAGGAACATCTCTAATAGTGCCAACAATAAAAAAAGAATACTTAATAATAAAAAAAAGAAAAAAGAAATATTCTCTGGTCAATATGAAATAAAACAAATTTTAAAATGTTCATACTTCAGGAGAGTTGTCTTCGTTTGCTGGGTGTGTTTGTGTGCTTGTATTCTATTTTCTTGGTACTTCAATGTTAAGCACTCACCCCAATCTGGACCCCTTGCTCCATTTGTGTTTGTCAGATCACAAAGAATGACCTTGACGCAGTGCTGTGTCCTCGTACCTCTTTCTTTCCCCTCACAGCAGACCTCTTCACTCCCTCTTGAACTTGAGCTCTATGACAGGCAATGCTATCTAACTACTGTATTAGCATCCTCTGGTTTATCCTATCCTGTGTATCCATTAGTATCCTATGATTTGCTGTAACAAATCAATTCAAACTTAGTGGCTTCAAATAGCAAATTCACATCTCACAGTTTTGAAGGCCAAAAGTTCAAAATAGGTTCACTGGCTAGAGCCAAAGTGTCACAGGGCTGCGTTCCTTCTGGAGGCTACAGAATCCATTTCCTTGCCTTTTTGAACTTCTAGCTGCTGCCCACTTTTTTTGGCTGACGGACACATGACTACAACTTCTACTTCAATTGTCACATCTCCTCTTCTGAGCCTGACCCTCCTGCCACTTTTTCCCAATGACCCTTGTGACCATATTGGGTCCACCCAGGTATTCCAGCATAGTCTCCCCATCTGAAGAGCCTTAACTTAATCACATCTGCAAAGGCCCTTTGCCATGTAAGGTAACAGTGACTGGGACACAAACATCTTTGGGGAGACTTTATTGTGCCTACAATCCTACCCAACATCTAATCTTTCCTTTTCCTTTCCAACACAGCTATTGTTTTGTTCAGGGAGACAATAAGCCCAGATTAAAAAGTTATTTACAAAGTTCCCTTCAAGCTACATGTGGGTGGGTGTGTGACACAGCTGCCCAATGAAATATTAGTATAAGTCTACTGACCAATGAGTAGACTTCTAGCTTTCAAGAAAGCTACTGTTTTCCTGAGTAAAACAGGCAGACTCAGCTGCCATAACCACTTTGTCCTCTCCTATTAATGCCTCATCTTGCATGAACGATGAATGCAATACCCAGAAGGGCAGCCACTATATTCTGAGCATTAGAATGAAAATCACACGTGAAAGATGATGAGGCAAAAACAGTCAAAGGATCTGAGATCCCTGATGGCATTGTGAAAATGATGCATTAGCCCTAGTCTGCTAAGTTCCAGACTTGTTACCTGAAAACAACGCTTAATTGTTAGCACCAGAGTAATCACTTCATGCAAGTGAAAGCAGTTCTAGGAGACACAGGTTCTGTCTTAATCTTTGCTATTCGAAGTGTGCTTTCGGGACCAGCAGAAAGGATGTCACCAGCGAGGTATGTTAAAATGCACACAATCTAGGGCCCTTCCTCAGATTTACTGAACAAGAATCTGCATTTTAACGAAAAAGCGATGTACTTTGATTTTCTGGGGTTGATATGAATGTACTTGGAGTTGGAGAAGTACTGCTTTGGTGCTTGCAGAAGGCAGGGAGGGAAATTGCTCTGGGTCTTTCCACCTAGGCTGGAAAATATGGTCTGTCTAGAAACAGGAATATTCTTGGATTTACTGGAAGGCTGGTACAAAATTGTATATACACAATTGTTACATATTTTCATTCAATCCTTTCCTTGTTTCTGCTCTGAAGTTATATTTTATTAGTAGTCAGCCTAAGAGCCCACATCTACTTTATTTAATCAAGACCAAATGGGTAAAGAGTCAAAGGCTGGGTGGAAGATTATCTCTACTTTTAAAAAACTCTTGGTTTGCACATATACCTACAATGTTTTTAGTGTGATCTACCACCCAGATGAAGAAAGTACAGTAAAGACATAAATCCACAGAAAGGAACATCCATAGAGCCTTTCAAAACACTACGTTTTTTCACACTGATTTTTTTTTATTTCAAATTATTAAATTTTTTAAAGTATATTTTGATTATGCTATTACAGTTGTCCCAGTTTTTTCTCCCCTTTACCCCCCTCACCCGGCAACCCCCTCTTTCCAGCATCACCCCCCTTAGTTCATGTTCATGGGCCATACATGTAAATTCTCTGGCTTCTCCATTTCCTATACTATTCTTTACCTCCTCTGCCTACTTTGTACCTACAAATTATGCTTCTTTTTTTCAGATTTTATTTATTTTATTTTTAGAGTGAAGGGAAAGGAGGGAAAAAGAGAGGTAGAGAAAAATCAATCTGTGGTTGCCTCTTCCACAACCCCTACTGGGGACCTGGCCTGCAACTCAGGCTTGTGCCCTGACTGGGAACCGAAATGGCGATCCTTTGGTTCACAGGCCAGCACTCATTCCACTGAACCAGACTACTCATTCTGCTGAGCCACACTAGCCAGGGTACAATCATGCTTCTTGTTCCCTGTACCTTTTTCCCCATTATCCCCTCTCCCCCTCTCTGCTGATGCCCCTCCATGTGATCTCCATTTCTGTGATTATCTTCCTGTTCTAGTTGTTCGCTTAGTTTGTTTTTGGTTTTGTTTAGGTTCAATTGTTGATAGTTGTGAGTTAGTTGTGTTTTTACTGTTCATAGTTTTTGATCTTCTTTTTCTTTGATAAGTCCCTTTAATATTTCATATAATATGGGCCTGGTGATGATGAACTCCTTTAACTTTACCTTGTTTGGGAAGCACTTTATCTGCCCTTCCATTCTAAATATTACCTTTGCTGGATATAGTAATCTTGGATGTAGGTCCTTGCCTTTCATGACTTTGAATACCTCTTTCCCCTTCTTACCTGTATGAGAAAACATCTGATAGTCTTATGGGAACTTCTTTCTAGGTAACTCTCCACTTTTCTCTTGCTGCTTTTAAGATTCCGTCCTTACCTTTAATCTTAGGTAATGTAATGATGATGTGTCTTGGTGTGTCCCTCTTTGGGTGCAACTTCTTTGGTATTCTCTGAGCTTCCTAGACTTCCTGGAAGTCTATTTCCTTTGCCAGACTGGGGAAGTTCTCTTTCATTATTTGTTCAAATAAGTTTTCAACTTCTTGCTCTTCCTCTTCTCCTTCTGGCACCCCTATGATTCAGATGTTGGAACATTTAAAATTGTCCCAGAAGTTCCTAAGCCTCCTCTCATTTTTTTTTTTTAATTCTTGTTTATTCATTCTGTTCTGATCGAATGTTTCCTTCTTCCTTCTGGTCCAAACCATTGATTTGAGTCCCAGTTTCCTTGCCATCACTGTTGGTTCCCTGTATATTTTTCTTTATTTCACTTTGCATAGTCTTCACTTCTTGTTTTACTTTGCAACCGTACTCAACCAATTCTTTGAGCATCCTGATTACCAGTGTTTGAAATCCTGTATTTGATAGGTGGGCTATCTCCTCATTGCTTAGTTCTTTTTCTGGAGTTTTGATCTGTTCTTTCATTTGTGCCATATTTCTTTGTCTCAGTGCACCTGTTACATTGTAAGGGGCAGAGCATTAGGTATTCACCAGGGTAGGGCAACCCACTTTGCTGTATTGTGGTACTGTATGTGGGGGAGGGGTGACAGAGGGAACAATTCCACTTACTCAGCTATGCCCTGCTTTTAGTCACTTCCCCCATTACCTGCAAGCAAATTGAGCCTTTCTGGTGCTGATCCCCAGGTGGGTGGGCTTGTGTATGTTCTAGGACCCCATGGGCCCCTCCAATGGACTCTCTCATGAGACTGGCAGTTTCTCCCACTGTTGCAACCCCCACAGAATTTTACAGGCAGAGGTTTTGAAATTTTCTTTTCCCTGTGCTGGAACCCTGGGTTGCACAGTCTGTCTCACTCTCCAGTTGTTCCTCCTGTTTTATCCACACGCAAATGTGGGATCACCTAGTCTGTCACCGCTGTCTTACCACATGTTCTCTCTGCCCCACCTGCCCAACTTTGCCCCTCCTACTAGTATGGATGAGTGTTTCTTCTTTAATGCCTTTGTTGTTGGACTTCCATACAGTTCAATTTTTTGGCAGTTCTGGTCGTTTTTTCTTTCTTTGTTTGTTTTTAAATTGGTTGTTACCCTTTTTTTTTGGTTGTGCAAGGAAGCGAAGCCTATTGACCTATACCTCCATCTTGGCCAAAGCTCTTATCAACTGGGGTCAGGGCAGTCAGACCGGTTCAGAGCAGAGAATTCACAGACTGTGGTCAGTCAATTCGAACAGGCTCTAGTGAGTGCTGGTAGAGGACCACAGCCTCATTTCTATTAAATTTATAAATGTCATATGGATGGCAAACTGTAGAATAATTTCTCCTCAATGACTTTTATCATAACACTACTCAGAAACACAAAGAGTTAAAGTACAGCCACCAAGTTTTCTGGGGAGCAGATGTAAAATATCAAGGCAGCAGGTCCTTCAATTGAATTTGCCTTCTTGAAAACTGTTTTAGGAACTTGTCTGTGCTTATAGAATTTAATCAATTTTTTGAATAGGTAAATCCAAAGGTACAAAAGAGTATACAGTGAAAAATCTCTTCTCTTTTTACAATCCTTCCCCTCACCTGCCAAATTTTTCTCCCTCAAGGCAACTACTGTGACCATTTTTTGGCGGGGACTCCTACCACTTGGGAAATTTGCATGTTGAAAGATGCTAAAAAATTCAATTGAAAATCAAGAGTGGTGTGCAGCCTGACCAGGTGGCTCAGGTGTTTGGAACACTGTTCCGTACACCAAAAATTTATGGGTATGATCCTCAGTCAGTGCACATGCCTAGGTTCCTGGTTTGACCCCAGTCAGGGCAAATAGAGGAGGCAACAAATGGATGTCTCTCTCTCCACTCCCCACCTGCCCCATCCTCCCTAAAATCAATAAACAAATTATTGGGTGAGAATTAAAAAGAGAGAGAGGGGAGTGTAGATTCATCTGAATTGTACTTACGGGCATACATTAAAATTAATCTTTCCCATCATCCAATTGCTTGTTAAGATCTTTTGCTGGCTTTTACTTTTTCTATATCAGAAATAAGATATCAAGTAAAGATCAAGCGTTTTGCTACCCACTCATCCCAGAGGATTAAGGGGCTGGCATTTACCAAAGACTTTGAAACTTTTAGAGGAAGGCTCTGAAAACCATAGGTGATTGTTCTAGCTGTAGCCTCTTCTATATAATTTACATTTTATAAATCCCTCTCATCCCTAGCCTACCACATACTTTCCCCACTACAGTACCTTCTAAAAGTGAGAGGTTAATAAGAAAGTGTGGCTGATACAAAGCAAGTCTAAGTAGAATGGTTTCAGGATTTCTGTTTTGTTTGCCTGAAGGATATTAACTCATTTGTTCTTTAAGGAACTTAGATTTTTTGTCAAAAAAGAGGGAACCCCCAATTGCATAACTTCATAATTGTGTGACTTTATTTAATAATTCAATAATTTAAGAATATTTTTCTTCTTAAAAAATAAGATATTTTACATACTTTCTTCTTTCACTTAGTGATCTGTTACAGACATCATTGTTCTGAACCACAACTTTGTAGAGCATGATTATTTGAGAATGAGAAAGGCTACCATGTTTATTTTTCTTAAAGATTTTATTTATTTATATTTAGAGAGAGGGGTAAGGAGGAAGAGAGGGAGAGAAACGTCAGTGTGTGGTTGCCTCTCGTGTGCCGCTTACTGGGGACCTGACCTGCAACCCAGGCATGTGCCCTGATTGGGAATTGAACCAGGGACCCTTTGTTTGTAAGATGGTGCTCAATCCACTGAGCCATGATGGCTATCATGTTTAAAAACACACAAAAGTGGACTTGGTTCACATGATGGACTAAAATGAATATGTGTTTTTGAGGGCATACTATGTGCTAAAAACAAAATGAACACTGCAGGTACACCTAAGATATTGTCCCTGCCTAATACAAAGCCTTCAGTGATAAGTGTGAAATTGAAAAGTTCAGAGGAAATTCTCTGGGACCCAAGCAATGTGGGTGGTTGCTTAAATTGCAGTGGTTTGGGAAGACTTCTTGACTTTGTCCTAGACTATTTTGAGTACTGCAGTGGACTTACAGTCAAATGGGTAGACTTTTCTAAAAGATAAAAGTCTAGAAAAAAATACAAACCCATCTCTGGCAAGGGATATAAAAATCATAAACAACTAAATAGATAGAATACACTATTTCTTTTTTAAATACAAGACCTTTAAGTACAGCACTGTGGGGAGGAATGCTGAGTGACAACTTAAACTGTCTGATGGGCCAAGGTACAAAATAATAATTGCTATGTACATTGCAAATTAAAGGCATGGACCAGCATTTTCTAACCTTTTTCACCTCATGTCACACATAAATTAACTACTAAAATTCCACAGCACACCAAAAAATATATATTTTTTGCCGATCTGACAAAAAATAGGTATAATTTTGATTCATTCACACCAGACAGCTATTATTGTTTGGCTGTTGTCATTTTTTTAAATATATTTCATTGAATATGCTATTACAGTTGTCCCATTTCCCCACCTTATTCCCCTCAGCCCTGCACACTCCCTCCCAGCTTCATTCCCCCATTTTGGTTCATGTCCATGGGTCATACACTTAAGGTCTTTGGCTTCTACATTTCCTATACTATTCTTAACCGCCCCCTGTCTATTTTCTACCTACCATTTATGCTACTTATTCTCTGTACCTTTTCCCCTTTTCCCCACTCCCATTCCCCTGCTGATAACGCTACATGTGGTTTCCATTTCTGTGTTTCTGTTCCTGTTCTAGTTGTTTGCTTAGTTTGTTTTTGTTTTAACAAAACATTAGGTTTGGTTGTTAATAACTGTGAATTTGTTGTAATTTTCCTGTTCACATTTTTTATCTTCTTTTTCTTAGATAAGTCCCTTTATCATTTCATATAATATGGGCTTGGTGATAATGAACTCCTTTAAGTTTACTTTATCTGGAAAGCATTTATCTGCCCTTCCATTCTAAATCATAGCTTTGATGATAGAGTAATCTTAAATGTAGGTCCTTGTCTTTCATGATTTGAAATACTTTTTTCCAGCCCCTTCCTGCCTGCAAGATTTGAGAAATCAGCTGAGAGTCTGATGGGAACTCCTTTGTAGGTAACCGTCTCCTTTTCTCTTGCTGCTTTTAAGATTCTTTCCTTATCTTGGGTAATGTAATCATGATGTGCGTTGGTGTGCTCCTCATTGGGTCCAACTTCTTTGGGACTCGCTGAGCTTCTTGAACTTCCTGAAAGTCTATTTCCTTTGCCAGATTAGGGAAATGCCCTTTCATTATTTGTTCAAACAAGTTTTCAATTTCTTGCTCTGCCTCTTCTCCTTCTGGCACCCCTATGATTCAGATGTTGGAACATTTAAAGTTGTCGCAGAGGTTCCTAAGCCTCTCCTCATTTTTTTGAATTCTTGTTTCTTCATTTTGTTCTGGTCGAATGGTTCTTTCTTCCTTCTGTTCCAAACCCGTGATTTGAGTCCTGGTTTCCTTCCCATCAGTGTTGGTTCCCTGTACATTTTCCTTTATTTCACTTTTCATAGTCCTCATTTTTTCCTCTAATTTGTAACCACATTCAACTAATTCTGTGAGCATCCTGATCAGTAGTGTTTTGAACTCTGTATCTGATAGGTTGGCTATCTCTTCATCCCTTAATTGTATTTTTTCTGGAGCTTTGATCTGTTCTTTCATTTGGGCCATTTTTTATTTGTCTCTGCATGCCTTTTACATAGTAAGGGGTGGAACCTTAAGTGTTCACCTGGGTGGGGCAATTCTCCTGGAGGCACTGTGACTCTGTATGTGGGAGAGGGGTCTGAGAGGGAACTATGCTGCTTCCTCCACTCTCTGCCAGTTTTCAGTCATTTCCCCTGCTACCTACAATCAAATTGAGCCCTTCTGGTGCTGATTCCCAGGTGGGTGGGTTTGTGCATGTTCTAGAACCCTGTGGTTCTCTCCAATGAACTCTCCTATGAGGCTGGGAGTTTTTCCCACTGCTGCCTCAACCCCCACAGGTGTTTTTAATCAGAGGTTTGAGGGTTTATTTCCACAGACTGCAACCCTGGGTTGCGAGGTCTGTCTCACTCCACAGTTGTTCCTCCTGGCTTATCTGCACATGAATGTGGGATCACCAGCTCCACAAGCCACTACCTTGCCACGAGTCCTCTCCACCTGGCTGCCCCTCTGTGCCCCTCCTACCAGTCTGGATGAATGTTTTGTCTTTAACTCCTTGGTTGTCAGACTTTCATGCAGTCCAATTTTCTGTCAGTTCTGATTGTTTTTTGTTTTTAAATTTGTTGTTGTCCTTCTTTTGGTTGTGTGAGGAGGCACAGTATGTCTACCTACACCTCCATCTTGGCCAAAAGTCCTCTGGTCATTTTTTTAATTTGATAGTCTAAGGGAAAAGAGGTCAGTGTCCTGACTAAATAGTCAGGTATTGCATGTTTAAAAGATTTCTTCAGCACACCAGTTGAAAATCGCTGGCATAGGCCACAAAGATATTAAGAGATTATATTTTCTTCTCCTTAATCTTGTACTAACCTCTTAGACATGAAATATTTGTACCAATTTATGATTGGTCAAGGTTAATATTTCTGATGCAGGCTTGATTCATTGATCCTCTTCAGATGGTCATTTACCTCTGGAATCTGGTCATTAACCTCTAAAAACTGTTAAGTGGATACAGGAAAGTATTTTATCAGTATTATTTAAAATGCTGTATGACTGTTTCACACGTATATTTCAAATGTAAGAAAACTCATGTTGTTTATGCATATAATGGGTAGTTTACAGTTTCTCTAGTGTTTTATTTCTAGAATTTCCTTCCAATACAAAAGAATAATTTGACACAAATATGCTGTTATGTAGGGAAAGCTAGGGCCTGGCATACTAAAATGTTTTTATTGGCCCAAAGGAAAATGGGTGTGAAATTCACTTTTAAAAAGGGAGTGTTTGTTTTTGTCCTTAGTACTTTGAATACATTTATTAAAAGCTATAATGAGAGCAAAAATTGCATTGTAGGTGAATGTCCCTTGGAAATGGTGCCATGTGTGTCCTATGTTCTTAAAAGAACCAAATATAAAGTATAGTTGAAACATCACAAACATAGACAGTTTATTATTGTAATCATAAATCATATTTTCACAGTAATTTGTTCTGAGGTAGGAATTTCATAAGGAAAGATATGAAGTCTCAGTGGATCATTATGTTGCTCACTTTCAATTCAACATTTAATAGGCTTTCTTCTGATTTTACATCCCGAGTCCATAAAACTTATTAAACAACTGTCAAGTTTTTTTTCAGTAGTAGAAGCTTTGGCTAAGTGAAAAGGCCTGTTGGGCTTTCCCCCTGTAGTTTCCTAATTAGGGCTTCCTTATTACATCACACGCATTAATCACCACATTATCCAGTAACAGATCAGACTTACCTTATCTTTCAGATCCTCATTAATCTACTCGTAAAGTTATGAGATCCATTAATATGGTTATATTTAGAAGGTCTCCCTCAAGCACAGTATATCCATTACTTGGCTGAATAACTCAAAAGCCATGCATCTTCTCTAGGCTGAAGATATTTCTGAAATATCAGCTCTTCCAGAGTCACCTTTCCCACACACTCCACATAAGTTTTCTACAGAATGTTTGCTTTATTTACCTTTTTGTTTACTATATTATCAGGAGAAAAATTCTCTGAGCAGGATCAAGTCTGCATCTTGTAGAGACCAAACCACATGTTGTACAGAGCTTGGCTGTTTTCCATTTGTACAGCAGGGCCAGCTTGGTTTGACTAGGAACATGAGATCTTCCTATATCAAGCAGAAGGAAGAAGCATGACCAGTTTCTTGCAATCCTAAAGTGACTAGCGCTTCCTGCACATAAATCTTCCTTGGGTGAGTGACAGTGAAAATGACAGAGCATCAGGTCCACCTGGCCACATTCACACAACTGACTGTGGCAAGTTCAGATGCAGAGCCTAATGTGGATGTGCAAGAGCACCAGTCACAGATAAGAGAGACTCTCTGGCCAGCCACACAGTCTGCAGGTCTCTCATAAATGCCTATCATTTTATGGGCTACGAGAGTGAGATTTTCTTTCAGAACATGACAGAAGGAAGTCTCTGAGTCTCTCAGCTTACCTTATAGTTGACTTAATTGCATTTATGGCTCGGTTTGGCAGTTACTTGTTGCATTCCAATTTTCTGTAGACTAGTTTACAGATTTAAGCATGCCGTTTTTTAGAGGATATAAATATGAATAAGCAGTTAAGATACAAACTATATGTGTATGGTTTTATGATAAGACTCATTTTAGGGTGCTTAAGTAAGTAGAAAAATGCTCTCAAGAAATTTGAGAAAAACTAGAAAATATTTTCCTGAAAATAAAATATTGAAGTAAATAAATGTTTTCTCTGAAGTCATATGGATAATACAAAATTCAAGATAGACATGGTGAATGAGGGAAAATATTAATAAAAGCAGAGGTCTGGTAAAACAACTTAGTGATCGTTAAGACTACATTTCAAAGATTAAAAACTATGGATTTGTAAGCTGAATAATGTATATAGGAAAATTTTCAGCAAGATAATCTAGTCTTGGAATTTTAGGGCCCCTTTTATTCTTGAGATCAAGGAAACTGTATATTATTTAGTGAGCTGCAGTGAAAGGTAAGGAAAATGAAATGGGTGCAGAGATAAAAGAAAAATATTTTTGGTTTCAGATGGGCACTTCTCAGTCTTTCATGATATTCTTGTAGAGCATGGAGGACCAAGTCTTAGGTAATGGTACAGTTCAGTGGATTTATAGTTAATTAAACCAAAGAGGTCAAAGAGGCAATGTATCAATGTTACATGGGAAGGAAGGTCTTTAAAGGAGAGCACTAGGGCTCTGTGTTTGACCTTGCAGGAGAGACATATGCTTCTCAGATTTGCAAAGTATGTAAAACTCAGGATTCAAATAGATCTCTGAAGACTGTACATATGAACAAAAATCAACAAAATGGCCCTAATCAAGTAGCTCAGTTGATTAGACCATATCCCAATACATCTGGATATGCCAAAGTTGCAAGTTTGATCCTTGCTAAGGGATCAAACAAATGATACGGTAATCAATAAATGAATGCATAAATAAGTAGTAAAACGAATCCGTGTCACTCTCTCTCCTTGCCCCTCTCTGTCTTCCCCTCTCTAAAATCAGTCTTAAAAATCAACAAAATGAAATTTAATGCAAACAACTAAAAATAAAAACCTGCATTTAGGCTCAAAATTTTCACAGTCAAGTACACAATCTGGCATAAGGAGTTTTTATGACAAACACACACACACACACAGTTCTTTTAGTTGATTTCAAGGGAAAATGAATCAGAATGTGAATGGCAAATTAACTAATGAGATCTTATTTTATATTAACATAAGGATGGAGTCCTGACCAAGAGAAATATCCATCCCAGTAGGTGCATCCTTGGTCATTCCACATCTGGAGTTGCAATTCTGTGTGCCACCCGGGGGAGGCCAGCTTGGGCCGAAGGGTAATGGGGAACAGGCAGAGGTCAGCAAGGAGGGAGGTCGTGGGGATGATGGGGGATTGCTGAGAGGAGCAGGCTAATGAGAATCAAACTCTTTTGAAAGCTTGGGAGTTTCCTGAACTGGGAACTAGGCTTATTTCTTTTAGAATGAAAGTTCTGAAAAAGAAATTCACTCTTATGCATTCATACAACTCCAACACAAGTAAAACAGTAACTTGATATAGTAATTAAGGGGTTTCTTCAACAACTAAGTGGCATGAAAAAGAGAAGGGAAATGGATGGATTTTTAAAGGGCCTTAAGAAATTTATCAGCCAAATGATTTTTGTGGACCTTCTTAAATCTTGATCCCAACACTGTCTAGTAAGTCAAAATAAAATGTTTTGAAATAATAATTTTTAATAATAGCTTTATTGAGATGTAACTCACATGCCATAGAATTCACCCTTACAAAGAGTACAATTCAGTGATTTTTAATATAATCACAATACTTTGCACTGCTCACCACTATTTAATTCCAGAACATTTTTATCACTCCCAGAAGACATCCCATAGTCATTAACACTCACTGGCCAGGCCCTCTCACTCCAGCCCTGATAAACATTAATCTATTTTCTGTCTCTGTGCATTTGCCTTTTCTGGACATTTTGTATTATGGGATCATACAACATATGGCCTTGTGTGTCTGGTTTCTTTCACTGAGCATAATATTTTCAAGGGTCGTCTTTATTATAGCATTGTATCAGTACTTTATTTCTTTTTATTGTTGAATAAAGTTCCTTTGTAGGATAGATCATCTTTGTATATCCATCCATTGGCTGATAGACATTTGAATTGTTTTCACTTTTTGACTGTTAACAATAATGAACATTCATGTACAAGTTTTTGTGTGGACACATATTTTCAGTTCTTTTGGGGTATATACCTGGAGTTGGTATTGGTGGGTGATATGGTAACTCCATTTTAATATTTTGAGGAACTATGAAGCCGTTTTTCCAAAGTGACTGTACATTTTATATCCCAACTATTAATATAGGAGTGTTCAAATTTCTCCACATATTAGCCTACACTTGATATTTTCCTTTTTTTATTATAGCCAAACTAGTTGGTATAAAGTAGTATCTTATTATGATTTTGATTTGCATTTCCTTAATGATTAATGATGTTGAGAATCTTTTCAAGTACTTATAGATATTTGTGTATCTTTAACAAAATGTCTACTTGAATAATTTGCTAATTTTCAAATTTGTTCATTTTTTATTATTGAATTACAAGAATTCTTTATACATTCTGGATACTTATCCCTCATGAAATATATGATTTGCAAATATTTCCCCCATTTTGTGGGTTGTTTTTTCACTTTTTTATAAAGGTTTTATTTATTTATTTTTAGAGAGATGGGAAGAGAGGGAGAGAAACATCAATGTGTAGTTGCCTCTTGCACACCTCACACTGGGGACTTGGCCCACAACCCAGGCTTGTGCCCTGACCAGGAATCAAACAGGCAACCCATGCTTGTGCTCTGACCAGGAATCAAACAGGCAACCCTTTGGTTCTCGGGATGGTGCTCAATCCACTGAGCCACACCAGCCAGGGCTGTTTTTTCACTTTTTTGATAATATCATTTGAAGCATAAAATTTAAAATTTGATGCAGTCTAAGTTCTCTAATTTTTCTTTTCTCGCTTGTACTTTTCTTTATATTTTAATTGGATTTTAAAAATAAGTTTTCCATCAGTTGATTTAATGTTGTTAAATATGTTATTAAAATTAGAAATGATCAGTGTGTTGTAGCTGGGGAGATGTTGAATGCAGTACATTTAATTTTATTAAGATGACTTGGGACTGCTTCTCATGATAAAGTCATATAACTAGTCAGCTTCAGCTGTAGTTATACCAGCAGTTTAACTATCACAATGATTTAGTTAAGCCTGGAGGGAATGGAGCCTTCTGAAAATCACTGTATAAATAGTAGCATACATTGTTTGAAAATTCTTTTCCTTACCCCAAATTTCACAGAACAGTTAAGCTCATGAGTAAGAAAAAAAAATATTGCTTCTAAACTCATCCTCAACACAGTATTACCAAACTGGAAAGGTCACCTCTCCTCCCATTCACCCCCAGCAGGGGTAACTTATTAGAATCTGGAGAAGTGAGAACAAGTAATTTAGAAAAATATACATTCTATGCTTTGTATCTGAAAATTCAAAATAAAACTTTATTTTTATAATTCAAAAACAGAAGATAAAGCTTAACAAGTACTTTCTAGGCTCCTAAGAGAAATTCACCAGAAATAGCAAAGACTAGAGGAAATGGTGAGTTTCATATTTGTCCAAAAGAGATATGAGTTTAAAAAGACCAGGAAACAGTGTCCCTGTAGAGTAAATGATTAATGTTATTAAGGCTCAAATCACAATGGTTCTGCCCATCATTATAAACCCTTTAAGTGTCTTCAAAGGATACATACTTTTCAGATAGTGTTGTACAAATAACTGTATATGGAGTAAAACTTGGTTTTATTTGATAGTCTCTGTCCTCATATAAACTCAGCTTCATAATCCCTGGGTCATTATATGTAACTATGCACTAAAAATTACATAATACTTTAAATACATGTATTAATGTTAATTATATCAATGATTCATCTTCATATAACAAGTAATTTTTAATGATTACTATAGCTAACTGCTCTACCTTAAGTTTGTTCTGTGGCTGATTATTACTTTCTCTAAACTGAAATTCACATGAATCAACATTTTATGATTATTTGTAGTTTCCAAAGCTATATCTATTTTCTAGAAGTAGGACAAGCTGTACATTTTAATTAACTTTGAAAGAGGTGAGAAAATCCAAGAAATTACCCTCAAGAGAAAAATGGAAGTGCTTTTCTTTATTTTTACATAAATATTATTTATATTGTTTATAACACAAATCACTTCCAATTAAATATGGTGATTAATACATTTTAATTTTTGCTCCCTCCAGAAACCTCACAAAAATGGAACAAAATAAATTAAATAGGCATTAACCAGAAAGAATAAAGAAAGCAGATGGCAACAGCAGAGGTAAGATCTCAACAGAACTTTGGAAAACAGGAAGCAAATCGGTGGAGGGCATCTGTCTTGGCAAATCAAATGCTAAAATCTCCATCTGCAGGGAAGATCAGAAGTGAGCAAATTTGCATTACTAAACCTTGGGGTAGTGTGGGGAAGGGAGGTGCTGGGCACTTCAGAAGTGGGGGTACAGAGTAGAACTACAAGCAGGAGAAAAGTTGGTGCTGTTTGTAAGAAACAACCACACCCCCGAGCTGTCCTCTACCCACTGTCCACCACACAGTCAGGGAATTAGAATGCAGGACATGTTAAACCATATGAACTCTGATCTTGGGGATACACATTCCAACTTATGGCAAAGATAAAGTTATCTACTAAAAACTGAAGTGAATATCCACATGCTAAACTGGAAGACCTGCAACCCCCTGTATCCTCCTCAGGTTCTCTAACACTAGCTGGCAGGGGTGTGCTCCTAGACAAGAGCTAAGAGGATTCTGCTCTGCTGGGAAAATAACCAGTCTCCTCACCCCAGTTATATACAGCTGACACTTAACCTCACCCAGTGAGTCCTACCCAGTGGAATATAGGTTACACCCAGGTATGTAAAATTTCTAATGAGGCTTTAGTAACTCAATTTTAAATATGAATAGACAAAGTTCACTATACACTTAAAGAAATCTTTTCTTGAAAGACAAAAGAAAAACAAAAACAGAAAAAAGAAACTCAGAGGAAATAGAAAATTTAAGAGTTCGATACTATGTGAGGTTTCAAGTGTCTACTGGTGGTCTTGGTATGTTTCCTTTGAGGACGGGGGACTACTATACATTCATTTGCAAATACTAGTGGAATTTGTTATGAACACAACAAGAAACAGTCCTTGCAGAAATAAAAAGCTTTTCTAAAAGTTATATGAGATTCGACTGTCTTTAAAACTATAGAAACAATATTCAAATGGCAGTATGAATCACGATCTAAAAATGAATTAATGAAAATTCATTAGATGGGGTGTAGTAAACTGAATAATGCCCTCCCCCATCCAAGTTGTCATACCCCAGTCCCTGGAATTGTGACTATGTTACCTTATGTGGTAAAAAGGACTCTAGAGGTGTGATTATGGATTCTGAGATGGGGAATTACCCTGGATATATCTGGGTGGCACAACGTAATCACAAGAGTCTTTATGAGAGGGAGGCAAGTATCAGCATTAGAGAGGAAGAAACTGGAGGATGGGGTCATGAGCCAACGAACGTGGGTGGCTGCCAGAAGCTAGAAAAGGCAGGAAAACAGATTGTCCCCCAGAGCCCCAAGAAAGGACACAACCCTGCTGACATCTAGATTTTAGTCCATTGAAACTATTTGGGACTTCTGACTTCCAGAAGTACAAGATAATAAATTTGTGTTGTTTAAAGCCACTAAATTAGTGGTAATTTATTACTGTAGCAATAGGAAACTAATGCAGAAGACAAAAAGATATAGAAGGAAAGAAACATGAAAGCCTCTGAAAGTTTAAGTGCCCCCAAAAATAAACAAAGGGAAGTAGTTTTCTCTTAATGATACTTCGCTGTCCTGAATTCTTTTTTTTACAGTTAAAATGACTTCCTCTGATACATTAAATCTCTACTGGCTTATACATGAAATGTAAGTAACATTCTTACTATACTTACATGTCATGAGATTATGTCACAGGAACTAAATCAAATGAGACAATAAATGTAATATGCTTATCAAAATGCCTGGCACATAGTAGGTGCTCATTAAATGTTAGTTTCTTCTGCTTGCCCTTATAGATCTTGGATCTTGAGGAATATATAAACATATGGGTATACTGTGAAATGATTACCACAATAGAGTTAGTTAACACATCAATCACTTCAAATAATTACTCTTTAATTTTTTTGTGAAAACACCTCAGAAATCCTCTTTTAGCAATTTTCAAGTATATATTACTGTATCGTTAACTATAAAGATCATGCTATACATTAGATCCCCAGAACTCATTCATCTTATAACTGAAAGTTTGTGCCCCTTGACCAACATCTCCCTGTTTCCCCACCCCAAGCATTTGTTTTATTGTAGGACTTGAGTGTCCTAAAACCTTAATTTAGCTTATGAATCAATAAAAAGATGCAGTTAAATAGTTTTTATTAGAAAACATGAGGCAATTAAAGAGTGAATCTGAAATAGACACAAAAATGGGATGAAACTTAGTTATTTTTGACTTAATAGTTCCAGAATTAATCAGATTATAAATATGTATAATTTATCTTCATGTGGAATTTTAGTACTTACTCTTAGCAGTTATTTAATATTAATTTTATGCTAAATGAGTCATTATGAAATACTTATGAGGAAAATTATTTTTAAGCCATGTACTCATTTAAAATGTAATTTATTACTTTCTCCAGGCAATAAATATGTGTTACATTAGTTACAACACACCATGATTGGTGGGAATGCATACTCTAAATAGAAATGCATTTTTTTTACTGAACTAAAGGAAATTAGACTAAAATTACCTTAACAGTGAAAAAAACAGGGTTATCATTGCTCAATGGAAAAAGGATAGATTGTTTTGTTTTCTGAGAATTCTGTGTTAGAGACTCTACAATGATAGAGTTGTTTCTCCATTCTACAATATTCAGAGAATTTCAGTATGTGGCTAAGAGAGCCTCCTACCTCCCTGTCTCTTGGGTGGTTTACTTAGGTCCCCTCATCCACCCGTTATTTGCTTTGTTTTAGGATTTTTTTTAAATTTTATCTTTTATAGTATTTTTTCATTACCATTTAGTTCCCTTGTACCCTGCTCCCTTCAGCCATCACCACGCTGTTCTCTATGTCCCTGAGTCCTTTTTCCATTTTGTTCAATCCCTTCACTCCCTACCCCACACCCCTTAGCTGTCATCCTGCTCACTATCTATGAGTCTGTTTCCATTTTGCTTATTCAGATTGTTCATTAAATTTCACGTATGAGTGGAACATATGGTATTTGTCCTTCTCTGACTGGCTTATTTCACCTAGCATAACGTTCTCCAGGTCCATCCATACTGTTGCAAAGTGTAAAATTTTCTTTCTTTCTTTTTTACTGCTGAGTAGTATTCCACTGTGTAAATGTCCCATAGTTATTTCATCCACTCATCTATTGGTGGACACTTGTGCTGCTTCCATGTCTTGGTGATTGTAAATAATGCTGCAATGAACACAGGGATGCTTATGTTCTTTTGAATTAGTGTTTTGGGTTCCTTTGGATATATTCCTAGAGATGGGATCTCTAGGTCAAAAGGCAAATCCACTTTTAATTTTTTGAGGTATATCCATACTGCTTTTCACAGTGCCTGCATCTATCTGCATTTCCACCAACAGTGCAGGAGGGTTCCCTTTTCTTCACATCCTTGCCAGTACTTATTTGATTTATTGATGATAGCCATTCTGACAGGTGTGACATACTATCTCGTTGTGCTTTTAATTTGCATTATTCTGATGATTAGTAATGTTGAACATCTTCACATATGTCTATTAGCCATCTGTATGTCCTCCTTACAGAAGTGTCTATTCAGGTCCTTTGCCCATTTTTTAATTGGATTGTTTGCTTTTCTTGGTGTTGAGTTTTGTAAGTTCTTTATAAATTTGGGATATTAATCCCTCATCAGATATATCAGCAAATATGTTCTCCCATTCTGTGGGTTGTCTGTTTATTTTGTTGATGTTCTCCTTTCCTGTGCAAAATCTTGTTAATTTGATATAATCTTATTTGTTTATTTTTTTTCTTTTGTTTTCCTTGCCTGGGACATATACTGGATAAAATATTTCTATGAACTATGTCCAAGATATTGCTGCCTGTTTTCTTCTATGATTTTTATGGTCTTGGTTCTAACATTTAAGTCTTTGGTCCATTTTGAAATTATTCATGTGTGTGGTATAAGAAGGTGGTCAAGTTTCATTTTTCTACATTTATCTATCCAGTGTTCCCAACACTATTTATTGAATAAAGTATCTATGTGTTTACTTCCACTGTGGAATATTAATTGACTAAAAAGTTGTGGTTTTATTTTTGGGCTCTCTATTCTGATCTATGTGTCTGTTTTTATCCCAGTACCATGCTGTTTTGATGACTATGGCTTTATAGTATAATTTGATATTAGGTAGTATGATTCCTCCAACTTTGTTCTTCTTTCTCACTCAGGATCTCTATTGCTATGTGTACCCTTTTGTGATTCCACATAAATTTTTGTAATATTTGTTCTAGTTCTGTGAAATATGTCATTGGCATCTTGCTAGGAATTGCATTGAATCTATAGATTGCTTTGGGTAGTATGCACATTTTAATGATGCTAATTCTTCCTATACATGAACACAGTATTTGCTTCTACTTACTTGTATTTTCTTCATTTTCTTTCTTCATTGTCTTATAATTTTCCATATACAGGTCTTTTACATCCTTGGATAGGTTTATTCCTTGATAGTTTATTCTTTTTGAAGCAATTGTTTGGAAATGTTTTGTTAATTTTCCTCTGTTAGTTCATTAATGGCATATAAAAATGCAACTGATTTCTGGATATTAATTTTGTATCCTGCTACTTTGCTGAATTCATTTATCAGTTCTAGTAGTTTCTTCATAGAATCTCTGGGATTCTCTATGTATAGTATAATGTCATCTGCAAATAAAGACAATTTTACTTCTTCCTTCCCAACTTGGATGCCTTTTATTTCTTCTTCTTGTCTGATTGTTGTGGCTAGAACTTCCTGTACTATGTTGAATAAGAGTGGTGAAAGTGGACATCCCTGTCTTAATCTTGATCTTAAGAGGAACATTGTAGTTTTTGCCCATTGAGTATGATGCTGGCAGTGGGTTTGTCATATACGGACTTTATTACGTTTAGGTATGTTCCCTCTATTCCCACTTTGCTTAGAGTTTGTATCATAAATGTGTGTTGGATTTTATCAAAAGCTTTTTCTGCATCTATTTTTTATGATCATATGGTTTTTAATCTTCATTTTGTTTATGTGGTGTATCACATTTAATTTGTGAATATTGTACCGACCTTGCATTTCCAGAATAAATTCCACTTGATCATGCTGTATGATCTTTTTGATGCATTGCTGTATTCAGTTTTCTAATATTTTGTTGAGGATTTTAGCATCTATGTTCTTCAGACAACAAAGAAGTTATATTGGCCTATAACTTCCTTTCCTTCTTTTTTTGTAGTGTCTTTATCTGGATTTGGAATTAGGATAATGCTGGCCTCATAAAATAAGCTTGGGAGCCTTCTCTCCTCTTGAATTTTTTGAAATAGTCTGAAAAGGAAAGGTGTTAGTTCTTCTCAGAGTGTTTGATAAAATTCACCGCTGAAGCCATCTGGTCCAGGGCTTTTGTTTGTTGGGAGTTGTTTGATTACTGCTTCAATTTCACTAGAGGTAATCTGTCTATTCAGATTCTCTGATTCTTCCTGATTTAGTTTTGGAAGATTGTAGGTTTCTAGAAATGTATCTGTTTCCTCCAGGTTGTCCAGTTCGTTGGCATATAGTTGTTTGTATGCCAACATACAAACTGCTTTTTTTCTACACTGCTTTGTATTTCTTCAGTGTATTTCTTTGTATTTCTTTCAGAAATAACGACTGTTATTTCTCCTCTTTCATTTATGATTTTATTTATTTGGGTCCTTTCTATTTTTTTCCTGAGACTGGTTAAAGGTTTAAGTCAATCTTATTTATCTTTTCAAAGAACCAGCTCTTGGATTCATTGATATTTTCCGTCATTTTTAGACTCTATTTCATTTATTTGTGCTCTGATCTTGATTATTTCCTTCCTTCTACTAACTTTGGGCTTTGTTTGTTTTTCTTTTTCAAGTTCCTTTAAGTGTAAATTTAGATCATTTATTTGAGCTTTACCTTATTTTTTGAGATAGGCCTGTAGTGGTCTGAATTTGCCTCTTAGGATTGCTTTTCTTGTGTCCCAGAGATTTTGGATTGTTGTTGTTCTCATTTTCATTTGTTTCAAGGAATCTCTGATTTCTTCCTTGATCTCTTTGTTGATCCATTCATTGTTTAATAGCACGCTACTTAGCTTCCATGTCTTTGCATATTTTTCAGTGTTCTTCTTGGGATAGATTTCTAGTTTCATAGTATTGTGGTCAGAGAAGATGCTTGATATGATTTCAATCTTCTTAAATTTACTGAGAACTTGTTTTGTGTCCTAGTGTGTGGTCTATTCTAGAAAACATTCTATGTGCACTTGAAAAGTATGTATATGCTGCTGCTTTGGGGTGAAATGCTCTGAAGATATTAATTAAATCCACTTGATCTAGTGTGTTGTTTAAGGCTGCTGTCTCCTTGTTAATTTTCTGTCTGGCGGATATATCCACTGAAGTCAAAGAGGTGTTAAAAATCCCCAACTATCACTATATTTCTGTTGATTTGTCCCATCATGTCCATCAAGATTTGCTTTACATGTTTAGGTTCTCCAATGTTGGGTGCATAAATGTTCACTAGCGTTATGTCCTCTTGTTGGATTGTTCTATTTATCATTACGTAGTGTCCTTCTTTATCTCTTTGCAGCCTTAGTTTTAAAGTCTACTTAATCAGATATAAGTATTACTACTTCAAAGGGGGTCAAGATGGAGGTGTACGTAGACACACAACCACCACAAGAATGAACATAACTAACTTAAAAATGAAAAACACCCAGAACTCCCAGAAAATCAGCCAGAAAAACACCCAGAACTATACAGAAGTTTGACATCCAAGGATTTAAAGAGGCTGTATTCATTCAGATGGGTAGGAGGAGTGGAGACAGGGTGTTGGGGTGGAGAGGACTTGGTGTGGAGGCAGCAAGCTGGGGGCAGAGAGGCAGAGAAGTGAAGAGACAGCCAGGCAGCGGTGGTCAGTCAAACAAGAAGCCCTACATTCATGTGTGGTGGATAAAAATCAGGGAGACATCTTGTGAGGGAGTGGGCTCAGCCTCAGGCCAGACTGCACAGCCCAGGACCCAGCACTGGCAAAAGAAAGCCTCATAACTTCTGGCTGTAAACCCAGTGGGGTTTGGGGTGGAAGAAACTGCCAGTTTCTCAGGAGAGCCCAGAGTGTAGGCAAACCCACCCACCCTGGGAACCACAACCAGGACAACAGCTGAAGGGGCACCAGCTGCACAGGGGAAGTGGGTGAAGTGACTGGAAATGGAATGAGGGCAAGGCAAGCCTCCAGAAGTCAGGCATTAGTGGCACTGTCCCCTCTTCAACCCCTCTCCCACACACAGAGCCATGGTTGCCCTGTTCTGGCAAATATTCAAGGCCCCACCCCAAATGACTTAACATGTGTATTAAAACATAATCAAAGTAGCTCTACCTAGTACACAGACACAGGAAGGCTGCCAAAATCAGGCGACGAAGAAATATGGCCCACCTGAAGGAATAGAATGGAACCCCAGAATAAGAACTACCTGTATTTTTCAGACCATAAGATGCACCTATGTTTTAGAGGAGGAAAATAGGAAAAAAATTTTTGAAGCAAAAAATATGTGGTAAAATATTTAATAACATAAATAACATAATATTTCACTAATGTAAGTGTAAACAGAACTCAACAGCAGCATTAACAACCATTATTTCTCCCAAATTTTAGTGGGGGAGTGCACCTTACAGTCTGAAAAATATGGTAAGTGATGCAGAGATAGCCAACCTATCAGACACAAAGTTCAAGACACTGGTGGTCAGAATACTCAAAGATCTCATTGAATATGGCAAAAGCATAAGGGAAGAAATAAAGACTCTACTAAGGGAAATAAAGAAAAATCCACAGGAAACCAACAGTGAAGGGAAGGAAGTTCAAATCAATGCACTGAAACATAAGGAAGAAATAAATATTCAACCAGAACTAAATGAAGGAACAAGAATTCAAAAAAACAATGAGAGTTTAAGATGGACTTCGGCCAAGATGGAGGCATAGGTAGACACACTGTGCCTCCTCACACAACCAAAAAAAGGATGACAACAATTTAAAAACAAAAACCAACCAGAACTGACAGAACATCGAACTGTAGGAAGTCTGACAACCAAGGAGTTAAAGAAGAAACATTCATCCATGCTGGTTGGAGTGGTGGAGACATGCAGGTGGGCAGAGAGGACTCAAAGGCAGCAACTGGCGGGGAAGGCAGTAGTAGCTAGTGGAACCGGTGGTCCTGCATTTGAGTGCAGATAAACTGGAATAAACAACTGGAGAGTGAAAAAGACCCACAACCCAGGGTTCCAGCACGGGGAAATAAAAGCCTCAAACTACTCATTGAAAACACCTGTGGGGGTTGCGGCAGCAGAGGGAGAAACTCCGAGCCTCGCAGGAGAGTTCGTTGGAGAGACCCACTGGGTCCTAGAATGTACGCAAGCCAATCTTCCTGGGAATCAGCACCAGAAGGGCCCAATTTGATTGTGGGTAGCAGGGGAAGTGACTGAAACCAGCAGAGAGCAGAGCAAGTGCCATTGTTCCTTCTCGAACCCCTCCCCCTCATACAGCATCACAAGGCAGTGATGAGGAATACCCAGCCCTGGTGAACAACTAAGGCTCTGCCCCTAACTATGTAGCAGGCACACCAAGAAAAAAATGGCCTAAATGAAAGAATAGATCAAAGCTCCAGAAAAAATACAACTTAGCGATGAAGAGATAGTCAACCTATCAGATACACAATTGAAAACACTGGTAATCAGGATGCTCACAGAACTGGTTGAATTTGGTCACAAATTAGATGAAAAAAGGAAAGATATTCTAAGTGAAATAATAGAAAATGTACAGGGAATCAATAGTGATGGGAAGAAAACTGGGACTCAGATCAACAGTGTGGAACAGAAAGAAGAAACATTCAACCAGAACAGAATGAAGAAATGAGAATTCAGATAAAATGAGGAGATACTTAGGAACCTCCAGCACATCTTTAAATATTCCAATATCTGTATTATAGGGTTACTGGAAGGAGAAGAGGAAGAGCAACAAATTGAAATCTTATTTGAATAATGAAGGAGAACTTTCTCAATCTGGCAAAGGAAATAGACTTCCAGGAGTCAAGGAAGCTCAGAGAGTCCCAAAGAAGTTGGACCCAAGGAGGAACACACCAACACACATCATTAAGTAACCCAAGATTAAAGATAAAGAGAGAATCTTAAAAGCAGCAAGAAGAAAGGAGAGGGTTACCTACAAAGGACTGCCCATAAGACTATCAGTTGCTTTCTCAAAAGAAACCTTATAGGCAAGAAGGGGCTGGAAAGAAGTATTTGAAGTCATGAAAGAGAAGGACCAACATCCAAGATTACTCTATCCAGCAAAGGTTTTATCTAGAATGGAAGAGCAGATAAAGTGCTTCTCAGATAAGGTAAAGTTCAAGGAGTTCATCATTGCCAAGCCCTTATTTTATGAAATGTTAAAGGGATTTATCTAAGAAAAAGAAGATAAAAAATATGAACAGTAAAATGACAGCAAACTCACAGTTATTAACAACCACACCTAAAACAAAAACAAAAGAAACTAAGCAAACAACCAGAACAGGAACAGAACCACAGAAATGGAGATCACATGGAGGGTTATCAACAGGGGACTGGGACGGGGAGAGAGAAGGAAAAAGTACAGCGAATAAGAAGCATGAATGGTAGGCAGAAAATAGGCAGGGAGAGGTTAAGAATAGTATAGGAAAAGTAGAAGCCAAAGAATTTATATGTATGATCCATGGATGTGAACTAAAGTGTGGGGGGGGGGGCATGGTTGGGAGGGGATGTGCAGGGCAGAGGGGAATAAAGGGAGAAAATGGGACAACTTTAATAGCATATTCAATGAAATATAGTAAAAAACAAAACAAAAACAAAAAATAAGGAGAGTTTAAGACTCTGGGACCTTTCCAAAAGGGCCCATAGGAATGCCAGAAGGAGAAGAGGGAGAGCAAGAAATTGAAAACTTATTTGAACAAATAATGAAGGAAAACTTCCCCAATTTGGTGAAGGAAATAGATTTCCAGGAAGTTCAGGAA